>JADZMA010000132.1:0-53626 GCA_020796225.1 Arion vulgaris
AACCATTTACCACCAGTGCAATGATGGTCTATCAATCAAATAATAAACAACAGATCAGAATCTGTCTACTGTATGAATAATCAGTTTTGACATCATGCTACAGTAAAACTCAGCAAATGTGGTACTATAAAGAAGGATTCCAAGTTCTTAAAATCTTATCTACACGCCATCTGTACAAATATATATAATATTTTACAATTATTCAACATGTTATTGTCGGTTTCTATAAACTATACACCTTGGTTTTCCAAAAGCTGTTTTCAAACTACTTACATTTTTATTTCATGCCCATTTACTTTTTATAGTGAACATGAGGTAAAACGTTGGGAGCTGGTACAATATAGGTAAAACATATCACTAGCATAAGTATTAGTAAACATATCACTAGCTAATTAGTAAAACATATCACTAGCTGGTACAGTATTGGTAAAACATATCACTATCTGGTAGAGTATTAGTAAAACATATCACTAGCTGGTATAGTATTAGTAAAACATATCACTAGCTGGTACAGTATTAGTAAAACATATCACTAGCTGGTACAATATTGGTAAAACATATCACTAGCTGGTATAATATTGGTAAAACATATCACTAGCTGGTACAATATTAGTAAAACATATCACTAGCTGGTACAGTATTGGTAAAACATATCACTAGCTGATACAATATTAGTAAAACATATCACTAGCTGGTACAGTATTGGTAAAACTGACTGATTCATCAGACTGATTTGTTGTGGAGGTACGGGCGCCATGTAGTGATTGTAATACAGTAACTACTAGTAATAACAAGTGTAATGTTAAAACAGTTGATATGCAGACGATTTCTACATTTGAATAAGCAACCCGTGAGTTAAGGGGGAATAAAATCGTAACTAAAGAAAACAAGATTGCAAAAGCGGGATGGGAGTGATAGAAAACAGAAAAATGTTCATTATTTTTGAGAAATATGAATAACCTTAACTCTTATAGTCCGTTCAACTTGTCATGCCCAGATGAAGTTGTATCTTTGTAACCATCTGATGAAATAACTTGAAAACTTGCATGTAAACACACGTTCCCCATGCTACAAAATATTTTTGCCATTCAAACAATCATACCATCTAAAAGTTTCCTTCTTTGTGCTATATATTTAACTCGTCCATTGGCATGGTTGAAGAAAACTCATGTTTACAGCCTTTTAATACATTAATGACAAAAATAGCAACATTCAGGACGAAATCCATAGTTTTTGGAACGATTCTTGCATTTTCCTTGCACCAAATGGACTCGGTCTTGAACATGGTAATTAAATGACGTCATAAGTGCGACACAAACTTTTAGTTAACGGCGTATAACGAAATTAGTGTGAGGCTATTGGGTCATATTGTTGACTTCTCAAAACAAACATTGATATAACATTTCTGATGAGTTTGAAGTTACGATGCAAAAAGTATCATTAATGCTATAAGCGTATTTCCGCAAAGAGGCACATATGGGTCATCTGTACTACAGTATACAAGAACTAAAGAAAAGAGCTATTTTATTATAGTGATACCTCCCTACCACATACGTTAACACGCGCACATTGTAACGAAGAAGTAGCAATTTGAAAAGAATCTCCCCAGTACTTCGGCCATAACAAAGGGCTATAGAAAAGTTCCTAGAACGTGATGGACAGAGAAGAGAAAAAACAAAGACATCATACAAGACCTGAATATCAAGGAGCATTGGCTCATAAATAACATCAAGTAACGGAAGATGAAATATTTGGCTACATTAAACGCCGCAGTGGTCTGGAGAGAAAGGTAATGGAAGGTATGGTTCCAGGAAAACGAGGCAAGGGACGACCAAGACGAATATGACGACATCAAAGAAACCTTGAACATGACACTGGAAGAGGCAGGGGAACTTGCAAGAGACATAGAGCTTTTCAGGCGGGCTGTGATGAATGCGACTTTCCCAAGAGACATGCTACTTCTTGAGCTCCGCCATTGCCAGTCCCAAGCCTGGACGTGAAAGGGGAGTGACATTATGACATGACAGCTAACTTTAACTGTAATGTAAGTTATTTAGAAACAATAATACAACTATGTCTACATTTCTTGTTTATTTCATGATACAACTGCAAGTATCAACATTGGCCCCAATGTTTAAGCTGAGGTGATACAACTTTGCATGAGACTTGTCATCAAATGTCATATCGGTGCGTTTACTGTAAAAACTAAAATTTTGTTTCACACTAGCCAAATGTGCCGCCAACATCAAAGGAAACCGTTATAATACAACAGCCAGGTTTCCTATAGCAATTTCTTCCATCAGATATTTTCGTCGGTATAATTTAACGTTGGGTGCAAAGTTTCGCTACTGTGGAACAGATGGTTTTGCTACAATTCGCGTTGGACTGTGGGCATGAGTTGTTGAACGGACTATAACATGCTAAGGTAGCTACAGTTTCAATGACACATTTCAAACCACCAAGTTGCAGGCCAGGCGGAGAAAATAGCCCTACACTTCTTCTTCTTCTTTGCGTTCATTCTTTACGACCAATTTTAATCACTCTTTGTGATATGTTTGATCTTTGCCAAGAACGTGTATACGTTACATATTGGTTTAGGTAGGCCTCTAAACACATAGACTTTACGTTTTGGACACGTGCATCCGATTTCAGTCAAACCTTCTTAGACGCATCTTACGACATGCGTGGCAGATAACAGTGGTTTTATTCTTTACACCCCAAATTTGGGCCCCGGTAACCACTCGGGAGTAAAGGAGTATCAAATGAAAGATTAAGAACTTGAAACTGCTGCATAAGAAAGCTGCTGCAGACTGACAATAATGTTGGATCTTTTATCTTCTACAAACGTGGAAGCAAGCAATCGTGATACCTCTATCAAAATCAGTGACTGTTTCGTTGTCTTCAGCTATCGACCAATCAGTCTTACAAGCTGTCTCTGCAAAACAATGGAACGTATACATCTTAAGCTACAGTCTATCTTGAAAGTAAAAAACTTCTTGTGGCAAACGAGTTTCGGGCAGTGCTACTCTACTGAAAACAAAGTAACTTAATATTTTACACCATCCTCCTAAAGTTTGTGAACCACCAGTAGGTATTCAAACAGGGGCAAAGGGAATGTTGGACAGGGATAATCATAACAACGCGTAACGTATGACAGTCACTCGTAAGTCTCCTGCACAAATAATATTCACACGATATCTGTGTACGGGTATACCACGGGATTGTCAGAAGAAAAAGGCAGTAACGGAAGGAAGAGCAGATGTTTACTATACCAGAGCCAACTATAAACATATAGTTAGAGTTAGCTGTGACTATACCCATACAACGTTAGAGACAGTAGCGGCTCGTCATTAAGGACCAGTGGGGCCACACAAAAATAATGTATAACGTGTATTTATTTTTAAATAAATTATAATATAGCAACCCAAAACCATGATTTATCTGGAAAAAATGTCTGGCCTCACAAACAAAAATGATCATGAGCTGCCACTGGTTAGAGATATGATGAAAGTAACAACAAGGAAATTCTGTTATAACTATGATGCAGAAATCTAGACAACCAAATGTAATTGGAATCTTCCCCAACCCCGGTTATATTGGACATATATCTCGTTTATTCTAACTTAACAACAAAGATTTCCGTTGGGCTTTTTCAGGCTAAGTTACATCTAAAAAAATACCAAAGACCCCCCAAAAAGTAGGAAAATTCTTTTTTGGGTTTTACTAAAGTCCCCCTTTGGGAAAAAAAAATTTAAGCCATCGGGCATTAAAAGCCGTCGAGATAAAACCCCAAAAAGGGATCTCTGAAAAAATCTATGAAAGCTGGTCCCCATGCATATAATGTCTTCTTATGAATACCATTTATCAAACCCCCGATTTAGACCTGGGGTAACTGGAATCAGTTTTTTTCCTCGAAGAAGAAAAATTTTAAATAATAAAAAACCACCAAACTAAGCTCCAAAATATGTGCAAATAAACTTGTCACTCCCCTAAACAACACATTACTTAATTAAACAGACAGTTGAACATTTGAACAGGCACGGGTTGAACATTACAGTGGTTAAAAGGGCCCCAAATTTGGGATTAAAATAGAACCTTTACCCCACCATGTCATGGGGCACTAGGAGAGGCGAAATCGGGGAATCTAAACTGGGAAATGCGTTTGGGCACAAAAATGGCAACGTATACGTTTTGGCAAAGATAAACATTCAAAGAGTGATTAAATTGGTCGTAAGGAAAAAAAAGAAACAGCATAGAACAGGCCGGTTGTTGATTAGGCGGAAAATTTTGCACCCTTGAAAAGACACATTTTGAGACCCCTAAAACTGTTGAAAATGTAACCTGCCAAATTGAAAGACCCCCAACTGGGAAAACCCGCCCCCCGATATGATCTAGGAAAACGGTTGGTAAATAAAAGGAAAAATAGCACACGGATGATTTGGAAATTAAAGATGTAAAGGAAGCAACATTTTTTAAAAATTATTTCGGAACGTGAATAAAAGAACTACACCCTCATACTGTAAATGATGTTAATTTATTGTCAAACCCCTGGAATTTGGAAAGCCCATTTTAGTCTCCGTAAAACAGTCATCCCTATGTCCTTAACGAAAGACAGTAAAAATTATATTTTTGCCCTTTTGATTAAATCTTAAAAACTTCTAAAATTAAATTTCCCCATTTTAAAAATCTTTTTGGATAAAAACTATTCTATTCTTCTTTGTGCTTTTTTTTTTTCCCCCTTGAGTTGAGAAAACTAATTTTAAGTTTTTAAAACATTGAAATAAAAAACACTTCAGGATAAAATCCGTGGTTTTAAAAACAATTTTGATTTTCCTGCCCAAATAACCCCTTACCTTAAAAAATACTCAAAAATTCGACCTGTTTTGGTTTTTGGCCGAATAAAATTAAAGTGTGAGGCTTTAGGGTCAATTTTGCTTATCCAAAAACTTGACATAAAATTTTGGTTTGTTAAATAAAATTTAAAATTAATATTATCCGCTTTCCATGGGCCTTTTTAAACCACTTCGCCTGCTATTTTTTTATATACAAACCATTAGTTCAAAAACTTGTCCAGGCGTTTAGGAGCGTCTCAAGTTTCCTCATTTAACCCCCCAAACTGGCGTAAAAGGGATGGCTTATGACATCCTTCTTTAATTTTATTTTTAAAAAAAAAAAAAAAAATTCAAAATTCTTGTTGTTTCCCTTATTCTTTTAAAGTTAAATTGCCTCCGTTGACGGGAACCTTTGAATAGCTTGACTAAAATTTTAATTTTGGTTTTCTGAAAAACAAAAATTTATTTTCGACTTCTTTCCCAAAATCAAAGCCTTAATTAAAAAAAAATTTTATGAAAACCCCATCGACAGCGTCGGTATTTTTTAGTGAAGTTTACCTGTAGAATCAAGGTTTTTTGCACAATTCGATTATGGGCAAGTTGTTGAAAATAATATCTATAAAGCAACTAACTTTAAAATGGTTTTCGTAAAACCCCTTAAAAAGGGTTAAAGGTGGGGGCAAAAAGTATCTGACGTCTTGCCGATACCTTTAAGTTTTAAAACTTTCAGATTAAAAACATTCAAACATTAACTCCTTTATTCCTTTTCCAACTTAAATTTGCATTCCAGCAATTAAAAAACTCATATATTCCTAATAATTTTGCAATTAATAGCCCTGTTTTATTTTAAATTAATTTTAAAAAGCTCTTAAAAAAAAAAACATATTATGCAACATAAATTATTATTTCTTTGTTATGTCTCGGATTAGGAAGCCCACAAACGTTTGACTTCGCAACATTTTGTTTCCCCAAACCTAAAGTAATAAAATTGCAATATTCACTCAAATATTAATTTTTGTTCTTAAAATTAAATTTAAAGCACCTTTAAATCAATCAATTAACCTTTCCATGTTTTTAGCTTATTCTAAAATTTTTATAAAGTTTTAAATAGGACATGTGAATAGAAAAAATAAAATCCATATGATTAAACCTAATTTCCCAAAACTTTTCCACCCACCGCCCATTTCACGCAAAACCTTTGCCCATCTCCCCCTTTTAAACAAACCCCAAACCCCCCTTTACTTATATTTTTAATTTCCCTTAAACAAGAAAAATGATATACTTTTCTTCATCAGGTAAAATTTTAAAATGATTAAAAATGAAAAAAAAAAATTATAAAAAATAACGTTAAATCTAAATGAATTAAAATCAAATTTAAAATTTTTAATATTATTCAATCCACAATCCAAACCCCCCCCTCCCCCCACACCAACCCTTTTTCCCGGAAACCTTTCCGCCCACCGGAGGGCGGTACCGCCATTTGGGAAATTATCTAATAAAGGAAAAAATTAATTATGGCATAGGGCCCACGCCTCAGGTTCCTTTTCTTGATTAACCCAAAAGGGAAAACGTTAAGGGGGTATCCTTCTTGGAATTCCTGATCGGACATCATAAGCCATAAAAAAAACAGCAAGATCAACATAATAATTTAGGCCCCCTATAATAAGGAAAATTTGCAATTTTTGCTTAGGGCACATCTTTATATCTCGACTTAAATATAAAATTAGCACATCTTATCCTTAACGTTGAATATACTCTATTCAGCTTCAAATTACTATTCGATCTCTTAAATATATCTATTTTGCCAATAAAACCTCATTGTTTTAATCATTCACTTCAATTGAAAATTTCAATTTATAAATACAATTTTTTCTTAAAAATTTAAAACCCTCCATACACCAGGATTTAGACATTTTCTTCCCTTAATAAAAAAAAACATAAAGATTGCTTTTTCCCTCTCCGCTCCTTTCCCTTTTTTAGGGCCTTGAATCAGCCTCCATCATTCCCCAAGAACTCGGTTTTTAAAAGGGTTCCCTTTTCGCTTCTAATAAAGTTTGGTCTTTTTTACATGACTTGTCTTCCCAAAAAGGTATAAAACCCCATCAAATTTTACCAATTAAATGGGTATCTGGGTTTTGTCCTTTTTAACCCAATTTTTTCCTTTTTTTTACTTTTTTTAAATCCCAAAAACACCGTCAAGGTTTTTAATTTGGGGGTTGAACCTGTGTGTCAATTTCAGCCATAAAAACACTTTTTTCTTGATTTCCTTTTTTCCGCGTTCTTTCGAAAAAATCATTCTTTGTTTGGGATCTTGCAGAACGTGATACGTTGCCATTGGTTGGACCCCCTAACGTGTTTCTCCCGGGGGTTGCACCCGTTTAAACCTCTTGTCGCCTCTTAGCAGCGCGGTAACGTGGTTCTATTCTTTACACCCCCCAAATTTGGGCCTCGAACCACTCGTCGACTTATGATCTAAGTTATTTCTTTGTCCCCCACTCAATTGCCCTTGACAGCTTTCGGACATATGATGATGAAGCTAAAAAATTTGTTTTAAATTTTTGTGTATTTTTTAATTGTTTAAACCAATTAGGGCCATGCCTGGGGCGTATCGTCTTCTCCCAACTAACTCTATCTTGGGATTTGATTTGGCGTCGATTCTTTGTCAAACCCCGATGTCGCCATCAACATCTTCCCCCTTTTGTTTTCCCCAGCCTCCCCTTTTCCTAATTTACCTTTGTCACCTTTTAAAAACCCCCTCTTGTTTTATACCTGAAAAACCAATTGTCATTTTTATTCTTTTGTGGTTCTTTTGTATCGGGCCTCTTTTAAAACCTATTTTTATTTTCTTCGTCCATTTTTTACATTGTCTGAAACAAATTTTTTTAAATAATCTTTTGTTGTTTTTTTCCATGATCCTTCCATACACAAGTGTTGGTTCCATTCTTCTTCTTTCTTTATTTCTTTTCTAAACTCTTGTTTGCCCCCCTCGGTCAGAAAAATTTTAAAACCCCTTTTTGCGCCTCGTAGTAGTTCTTTCTCGCCCCCTGTTATCTCGGGGGTCCATCTTTTGGGGCCCCCCTTTTTACTTTTATCATTGTATCGAACCTTGATTTTTAAGTGCCTGTCTTTGGGTAATTTGCTTACTGGCCAACCATTTAATTCTGTTGGTTCAATATGCCCGGGGTTACGCTTCCGATTTTCTTCTTTCTTTTTTTGTCCTTCTCTGCTTTTTTTGCGCTGGCTGCAGGTTTAACAATTGATCGGTTTCCGGATACTGCACCTCGGTCGCTTGATATGTTGGGGATTGTGCTTTTTAAGATGTCTTAACTCATCAATCCATCTTTTTTTTGGGGTTTGCCCCTTTCCCTTTTGTAATTCCATTTCGGGTTTCTCTTGCAATGGTTATCGGTTCATTCTGCCCAAAATGGCAACCATTGGTTTTTAAATAAATCTAATAGCGGGTTTTTATTTCTGTTTTAATTTTCCTCTTTCCCTTATTTTCCTTCTTGTTTTATTTACTGCTTTTCCCAGGCATCTCATTTGCATGTTTAATTTTCCTTTCTTGTTTTTTTTTCAGTCCCCTGTTTGGCTCTGTGCATGTTTATAAGATTAATTTATAATCTGTCTTTTAGTCATTTAAAAATAGCTGGTTTTAAATGGGTATGGTTGTTTTGTTTTGGGCGGGGTTTTCTAGTTTCAATCTCTCACCCCAGTCCTTCAGATGTGAAAGATATTCAAAGGTATTGTGTCTGTAGTAATTCAACTTTTTTTTTTCTACCCCTTTTCCTAAACTATTTTTTCCTAATTTCTGTTTCACTTCCATCTGATTTAAAATTGCATACAAATGTAAATTTTTATAAGTTAATTTCTTAATAAAAATCAAAAGAAATAATGGTGAACATAAAATCGGATACTATTCCAATCCTTTTGTGGTTAATTTTTTTAAAACCCCTATTCTTGTAACCCAACAAAATTTTATAATGATTGTTTAAAATTACTCGATAATTTTTACAAATATTTTGTAAAAATTGTATAAAATCAAGTCTTTAATAATGTTTTTTTTTTATGTTTCTTTTTATTATTATTGTAAAAATCTGCCCCTTTTGGCTGTAAATCAAAATTTTAAAATACAAATGTATGTTTTAAATAACGTCGTCCTCCCAAGCGATGATAAACAAAAAAACCCCGATTCTTTTTCTAAAAAAAATTTTTGTGGAGGTGACTGTGAAGTTCAATCCTGAATCAACCATTACCGTACAAGATAAATATTAAACAGGGGGGGTTTTTTTGTTCTGTCTTTTCGAACTCGTTTTCAAAGTCCCTCAACAGTACGACGATTTTCATCTTAAAGTTCCTTTTGTTTTGACGGCCCCAAATTTGGGATCTTGAGAAAGTATTTGCATGGTTCTTTTCGAACATTTAAAAAACCTTTATCAGTGTCTTTAAAGTGTTTTTTTTGTTTACCAAACGAGCGTCTCTCCTTCCTTTCAATTTATCGTCTTTTGTATTTGTTTTTTGGTATTCACCTTACCTTTAAACAAAATTGGTTATAAAAAAACCTTTTGGATTTGGGATATCTTAATTTTACCCTATAGTGCGTTTCAAATCTCTCCCCAAAACTTCTACTAATATCTCAAAAACCCCTTGCAAAATACAACAAAATTTTTGCATGTGCTGTTCGTTTTCCAATAACATTCGAATATATAATTTAAATTTATGGTACTGCCGTTTTATGAAGTTGCGATTTTCTTTATCTTTGACTATTTAATAATTATTTGGTACCCAAAAAATAAATTGCATTAAAAAAATTTCTTTTAAGTTGGGTGCCCAAATTTTCCTTTAGGGGAAATCATACAAAAAAAATAATTTTATTTCAACTTACCTTCATTTCATAAGTTGTCATTTAGACCCCAGGATGTTGTGGGGTCTTAAAAAAGGACCAGATTGCTTGATGACAATCTCATGCAAAATCTGTTTGCATATTCTTTTACAGACGACGTCGGAACTTTGTCTTCTTGTGCCACTCATTTTTATGATGCATTGCCCATTATTAACAAAGGGCTTCTAATGTCGGTATATTCTCTCAATCCCTCTCTAAATATAATGTTCATTTTGGTGGCAGCCCAGATTATGGCTGATTTCGAAACAAATGGGTTGATCTTCCCCAACAGCCCATTTGCCCCTCCTTTTGGCAATTAAAAAAACGCGCCCTTTCCCCCTGGTACTAATTTCTTAATCTTCCTCGTCGCACTTTTCCATTGGGGGGTAACATTAATCCATGTTTGTCAAAAACCAAAATGTCATAGCTTTTGGCCGTTCTCTAATTTACCAAATTTTTTGTTTCATCACAAAGATGCGGTTTCTCACGAATTTCCTTCCATATTTTTAAATTGGCCTCCCCCCCACCCCCCCTTCCCCCCCTCAAACGCTTTTTAAAATTCGTTTTTTAAACCCCGGGTTTATTATTTCAGCCCCTTTTTAATTTTCCTTAATGTCATTTTTCTTTCCAAAAACATTAAACACAATTTCTTCAATAAGCTTCTTCAAATATCTACGACTTTCTTTCTATCTTGCTTCTTGGATGCATTGCACATGTTAAAAAGTCTTGGACCCAGCGTTGTATGTCGTCGATTTACCCCCAAACACATTGCCCTCTGCTCAGGGTTAAATCTCTTTAGCTTCTCTAAAAAAATATTGATACATCTGTTTGTATTTTTTTGTGTTAAATTTTCCCTCATCTCTTTGTAAAACCCTAAATGTGCCCCCTTAAAGGGAATATTTGAAATATTGGAAAACCAAACTAACGCCTTCAAATAAAACTTTTGGTCTTCCTGTAAATATCGGAAAAACACAAAAAAACACGTGGATATTGAGGTTTTAAATTGCGCAAATAAAAAAAATAATGTTACTTGGGTTTAAAAATTTTTTTATTTTTGATGTTTTTGTTTACCGCATATCCTAAAGTGAAAAAGTTGTTTTTTTTATTAAATTTTTCCTTAATGTCATGACGATTAATAGAAACTTTAAAAATATCATCTTTTTTACTTTAAAAGGTTGGACTTCAAATTTCAAACATTGGCATGATTTTTGAAACCACAAAACTTTTCTTTGTGTAGCCCCGGGCGTAGACGTCTACCTTTCCCCCTTCAGCCCCCCAAAACATTAATCGTCCCAAAATTCTGCCGGGTTTTTTGGTTTCTATTTTGACCTCAAGGTTGTTTAGTGGAAAGGATGCTCCCAGGAAAAAAATTGCCCGTTTCAAAATCAGATCCAAAATCTTTTTTAGTCGGGGCAAAGCTCAAATGTTTTGGATTTGAAGAGGAAAAAAATGTTTTTATTTGATAATTGGTTTTTCCCGATGATCTGGGGCGATTATATCTCTGTTTTCCTGGTTTTGGTGGCCAAACACATCACACATGAAAACCTGTCCACATAGGTCTTCTTCTTCTTTTCGTTCTCACTGTTGGGATTTCGTTCTCAAAAAGCAGGCCGTCTGCTCAGATATTCAGCCCCCCCGTTTGTCGGCGCTAGTGAAAAGGGGGCCCCTCTTTTTTTCCCAAATTTGCATCGGGGCAGTTCTGTGGATATCATCTATAATCTTTTTCCCCCTTTGTCGACCTCCCGCAGAAATTTTTTGGGACCCCTTTTAATTAGGCCTTTTTTACTTTCTTTCTTTCTCTCCTTTTTCCTCAAGCGTCAGATAAAGAAAAAGATTTCTAAAAGGGGCCCCTTGTGCCCCTTTGAATAGTCTCTTTCTCCCTCTTTATCTCTGAGCCCATTTTTTTCTTCGGCCTTTTGCTTTTTCCCATTGTACTGCGTGCTAAACCTTCAAAGGGTTTTGCGCCTGGCGATCCTTTTCTGAAAACATTTTTTGGGTTAGCATTCTGGGAACATGCATCTGTTTCCCCAAACCTCTGGTCCTTCTTACGACATCTGGCGGTAACAGTGGTTCTTTTTTTTAAAAAATTTGGGGCGGAACCACACGGGCGTCGATTGGTTGAAATTTCGTCAGAGTTGTGCGGCACAGTCATCGGGCTTTTAAATTTTTAATCCCCTTGGGGAAATTTGAAACCTTCTGTTTTTGAATGATTGGGTCTGCCTTATCTAATGTTTCTTCATGCATCCATTCCTAAATAACATTCTGGACATGGCACAAACATCATGCGAAGATTGTTCGAGGACCCAATCTTTAGCATGACCCATCCCCCGGGTTTCATTTCATCCTCTGAACTTTTGGGCGTTATTAATTTGACTGGACATCCATTTTTCATATAAAAATCAAGTTAACTTATAGCTCAAGCGCTAGTGACTCGACCCCAAAACCCAAGGACCTGGTTCAAACCCCACGGGGGGTAATTTTGGCAAATTCTTTTCCCTTGGATATTTAAAAAAGGAAAAAATGACCTCACCGTTCAGAATCAATGGAAAAATACTAAATTTATAAGTGATGCCTAGATTTTCCCAACCTTTTTACGGATTGTGGCTAACCCTTTAAAAGCTATCCACGTTTTATTTTCTATATCACCTCGGGTTTTGTAGTTTTGGGTTTCCCTTGGGATTTAATGACTTTGCTGGTTGTTAAAATCGTTGAAACCTCTGTGGTTTTTTTTGGGCCCTTTTTGGATTTTGGGGAAGTTTATTGAAGGATACTATTCCCCAAAGCAGCTTCCCCCCTCCAACCCCAAAAAAACCCCCGTAGATGTTAAGAATTTGAATAGGGTGACATCCCACCTTGAGCTCCACCCCGAGTTTGGTCTGGTGTTTATTTCCCCTTTCTTAAAAATTGGGGTTTTTATTAATTTTTTCTCTCTCCCCGGGTCCAGCCCGAAAATGTATCTCCCCAAAAATTTATTCATTAAATCGCCCATGCAGCTTAGCATTGGTTTTTTACGTACATCTTCAACTTTAGCCCTGGTGTTATCCTTCAACAATGTGTCCGGTTTCAGCCGCGTTTACTCGGCCCCCTCTCCGTTCTGGCCATCTCTGTTTTTTTACGGTGTGTGGTAGTCCCCCACGTAAACCCCCTTAATCACCTCTTAAACGGGTGGCGGAACAGTGGTTTTTCTTTCCCCCCTATCCCCCCCGGTAACCACTCGGCGACTTATTTAATCTAAATCAATGAATTTTGTTTTACAGATTTTGCGCCAAATTTTATCGATGTTCAACTGAAAGATTTTTTAAAAGTCAAACATGAACGGAAAACTACTTTTTTTATCCTCTACATTGGTGGCGTATTGGCGGGGATAATGCTCGGTCTATTAACCCCGACGTTCGGGATTCGAACCCGCCGGATCATTTGGTTCAAATTGTTTGGGTTTTTTCAAAACAAACACCCCCGTTAAAAAAACGTGGCAAACTACTGAACATAATCCTAAAAAAATCACAAACAGCGTTAAACGGTTGATTGAAAGCCCTGAAAAAGGATATGCAATTAATTTTTAACAAATAAAACAAATGGGGGTTTAATAAAACGTTGAATAAAAGGGTTACTTTTCTTATCATTCATCTTCTTCTTAAGCCCCATATCGATGACATTTCCTCTTTTGATTTTTGTGACCCGAACCAAAACGATTGTACCTGTCCAGTTGCATCTATAGTAGGACCCCTTTTCTGAGACCTTGTCCAGTATCTGTTATAGTAGGCCCCTCCTTTTTCTGAGCCTTTTTTATTTAGGGGTGGCGCCTCTATTTGGGAATCCCGCTGAATTTGGTCATCTATTTTTTTGCCCCCCTTTGGGGGGGCCCCCTTTAGGGCGGGTACGGGAAAATTTTTGCCAAATCCCCTCTATAAACATTTGGGTCCCTTTGGACAATGGCACTTCTCCAACAGAGGTGAAACAAGGTTAAAAAAGAAAAGGAAAAACAACCATCCTTACATCCTGGAGATATTTAAAGAAAAAGGTTAAAGAAAAAAAAGGAAAACATCCCTTTATCAACGGATTAGACTTTTAAAATTATAATTTATTTTTGTTAAAATATTGTTTTTCTGGGAATTTTTCCATTCCCCCATTATTTTGTCTGTTTAAAAATCAGTTTAAAGTTGAACTTGGCTTAGGGCGAAAAAAACACAAAAATCAAGTTTGGGGTTGAAATTGCTCTCAGGCAAAAAAAATTCTTTAAAATTTAAATCGAAAATAGGCATCGCCGGGTTTTTGCTATGTTTATCTCTGACACCAAAATGGAAATCATCAATGTTGCACAAAGCCAAATCATGCCCCACAACAATAAAAAGGAACTCAAAAAAAAATTCCTTTACTCGGCCCCATTCAAAATCTACAACATCAGAAACAGTCTTAACTTCCAGATAAAATCTGCCCCAGACACAGGGTGCATCTAAACAAACCGACTCGGGGCACATCATGCGGCATGCCATCCCTACCCCAAAACAAATTCCCCTCTGAAAAAGGCTTTTGGCAACTTGGGGAGCTCTCAAGCCCCAACGACATCCTTCTGGGGAACCCATCATGGTTTAAAAGGCGGCAAAGGAAAAAAAGGAAAAGAAAAATGAGTCCAAAAACGCTTTGGGGCCTTTGGAATGCGAGTTTTTTTTTATCGTCCCCCCGGGTTGAAAAACCATAAACAAATGTGGCGTTTTTGGAACAAACAATACAAATTAAATAAAATAGATTTGACCTTTATAAAAAATATACCTCGTCGGTTCTCAGACAGTTTCCCAATGAAAAAAACAGACATTGGATGGGCGGGCCCAAAACCCCCGGGGCTCAGGTCAAGACAAAAAATGGTTGTGGGTGGACTTTCTGCGGAAATTTCATTCGGAACCCTAAAAAACGGGTGGAACCTCCCCAGGGGAACCTTACAAAAAACCTGGTACCACCTCTGCTTAAAGATGGTCCCTGATAAAAATAAAAAAATAAAAAAAAATACTTTTAAAAAATTCTTAAGCTCTCATTCAAGGTTAAAACCCTCTGAGTTTTTACATGTTAATTAACTGGATCCACCCTGGGGCCTCTGGGAAAGAAAAGAAAAGGGAAACCCTTTGCCCTCGTGGTTTTGGGGAATACAGTGTTGGGTTTTTTTTTCATTGACCGTCGACACCCGAGGGTTGATGTGGTGCCCCCGGGCCCCTTTCTTTCCCCGGGCTTCGCCCTTGGGGTGGGTCGACCTGAAAACTTCCGGTCGGAAAAATTTCACTGCGGGAGTTAGACCCCCAGCCTTAAAACGGTTTCCCTCCTCCCTTCCCAGCGGCTCTCAGGCCGGTTTTGGGGCCCAATTCTTCCATCTTTAACTCCCAACAAACCATCTTCAACAATCTTCTTTAGCTCTTCCCTTTCATGCTCTCCTTCCCCTCTTTCCATGTTTTCCCTTCAAATTCACCCCCAGCTCTCTTCCCCAGAGTTAGGCCTTCCCTACTTCTCTGTCACCGTTACCAAAACTTCTATCTTGAATTTTCCCTATTTTTTCTCAATGTATTTCTCCCCATCATCCTCTTCCTGCTCTTTCCCCACTGGTATCTCTTGTTTCTCGTTTTTCTTATTTTTCCCCCCCCAGTCCTCTGTTAAAATAAACATCCATTTATGAAGGGTCTTTTTTCGGGGGTTTTTTTTTGTCTTCCTTTTCCCAGTCAAAGAACCCGCTTAAATTTGAATGAAGATTCTCATTTTGTGTTTTTTTGGGTCCCTTGTTTCCCCTATTTTACTCAATGCAATAAATTTTCCCTTCTTTTGTATTCTTTTTACTTTCCCCTTTTCCTCCTTCTGCATTTGCCCCCGGTTGTTGATTCTACGTCCTGTGACTTTTCCCCCAAAACCTAATCTGTTTACAAACGCATTTATTCTCACCCCCCTTGGTCTTTTCTTGTTTTTTAAATCTATTGGCACTTTTTAGAATACTTTTGGGGCCATAATAACAAAAAAAAAACAGAAATAAAATTGTTATTATAGTATGGTAAAATTTAAAATTTTTTAGTTCTAATAAGGGCTCTCAAAGTGAACATTTTTCCCGTCAATCAAAAAAAGGCGTATCATTCTTTTGGCATTAAATGCAGATCTGGACCCCCCAAACAGGACGGAAAACCTTTTCCCCCCCATTATGTTTTTTATGCTGGGGAACAAAATTATTTTAAAAAAATCGAATAAAAGGCAGGGTACAGTTAAAATAATGCAAAAGTTAATTCTTTTTTCCCCGGTTGCCTCCTTCCCAGTGCCCCGGATTAGCCTTAGAAGTGAAATGTCGGCCCTGCTTTTCGGGGGCCCCCTTAGAAAAAAGTTTACTTGAAAACAAAACAATAAACAAAGAAAAATGTAACCCAAACATATTAGTAATAGGGAAACCCTTCAATCAGTTTTGATTGAAAAAGAAGTAAAAAATTCAACATATGAACAGTGATTTTTTGTCTTAAAAAAAAACATACGAAAAAAAAATAACCCAGATTTTGTCAGTCGTTTTCCTATACCCAAACGTGGCGGCTCGTCATTGGGGCCAGGGGGGCCCCGGGCCCCAAAAAAAATTTATTGTATTTATTATTTTATAAATTAAAATATTGCACAAAACCCAGTTTACCCGGAAAAAAAATGTCAACCCCCCCATCAACAAGAATGATCCGAACCCCACCACAAACCCCAAAAAAACCCCGTGAAAAAATTGGCTTTTTTTCAAACAAAAGGAAACCCCAACTGTTTTTTTTTGCAAGTTACTGATTATTAAAAAACCCCGGGGGACAAACTGTCAGTTCTTAAACTTCTTAAAACAATGTAGCTGCTATTAACAAGCAACATAGGCTTTGCTGAATTTTTTAAACTTATGTAAAATTCTTTGTCGTGTTTCCCAAATTGAAATAGTTTTAATTTCTTGTTTTATAACTACTCAGCGTGAACGTTCTTTTTTAAAGAAAATGTTAAAAAATAGTTTAAGGGAAAAGTGGGAAAAAACTCTAAAAAACAGCATTTGAATTTTAAAATTTGTTTCTTGAAATTTATTGTCTGGTGGGTTTCCCCAAATGGGCTCCGACCCCCGTGGGTCTAAACCTTTGGGGGGGGGATGGTGGGGTTTATAAACATTTGGGGGAATTTTTTTTTTTGTTTTATTGGAAAAATCATTAAAAAAATTTTAATTTGCATTTAATTCATCTTATGTCCATTTAGATCCATTTTACATCAATTTTCTATTTCATGTATTAAAACATTTGAAAAAGACCATGGAAAAAATATTTTCAATTTTAAAATCAAGTAAAAAAGATCCTGGGGGGGAAAGGGGTTGAAATTTTTATAATATGGAGGGCGTTGCAAAGTTTATTTGTGAAAATGGGCGTGGACCAAAGGGGGAATCTTTGTCTGTGTTTTCTCTAAATTTGCTCACATTAAATGAGGAAAAATTTGGTTGAAAAAATTGTTTCTTTTTATTTTCCTTCAAAACCTGTTTTCTGTTGTCACCAAAAAATCAGATGGGGATAACCCAAACACATTGAATCAAGGGCCCCCAACTAGGGCAACATTCATGGGGAAAAACAAAATATTTAAGTTAACCCAAACAAAAGACAACTCGTCCCTTGGTGAAATCCCTCTTCAATCTAAATCATCCCTTTTGGAGCAACGTGAAAAGAGGGGGGAACAGATAGAATTCAAAAAAAAAAATACAGAAAAGAGGGGCTTTCATTCTAGGAAAAAAAGGAAGTCTAAAAAATCAAATCTGAACAAAAATTTAATTTTCAATGTTCAGTTTTCTTTTGGGTCAGAAACCGAGAACAACTAAAACAATTCATAAATTGCAAACATTCATCACTGGGGTCTGCGCGAATGGGGAAAAAGATGGTATGATGGGTCTTTTTTGCCCTTCATGTTTTTTTTTGTCGAAAAAATTTAATTTTCTCTTTCTTATTTTTAGCATAACTAATTTTCTTTGTTTTGAGTTCATTCCCCTAGATCTATGCGAACAAGTCAAACTCAAGACAACTGGCTGATCTAGAAAAAAAAAGGACGTATTTGGACAAAAAAACAAAAAACTGTAGGCTGGGAAAACATCATGGGGAAGGGAAAAATCCGGCAAAAAAACAAAAAAAACCACAAAAAGATGGGTTAAGATGTTTGATGGTTTGAACATAAGCTCAGAAACATTACCTTTGAAAGAAATTCCCGGGGGACTGTTTGGGGACAAAATTCTTCTTAGGACAACTTGTATTGATAACATTAACAATGGTTAAGCAAAAAAGGTTTTGTGTTCGTCCCCAATATAAAAGTTTCCTCGTGAGTAAAAGGGGTGGTCCTCCCATCTTCTGAAACAAAGGGCCCAAAAAGTATTCATAACCTAAAGTCGGGGAAAAAAATAAGAATTTTTTGTTATAAAAAACTTTTTTCCCAAAATTTTTTTTACTGTTGTTGATTTTTGTCATTAAATTTATGAAAAAAAAAAATATATATATATATATATATATATATATATATCTTTTTTATGGAAGATTGGTTTTTATTTTAAAAATTTTTTTTAGAAGGGAAAATTTTAAAATCTTTAAAATTCTACTTTTAAATGTTAAAACAAGACGCGAAAAAATTCAAAATTAAAAAACCGCTCTTTTTGGGTAAAAGTGTGAAAGGTTTTTAACACATTGTGCAAACGGTAAAACGAGGGTAGACGAAACAGGGTGCGAAAATGTTGAATGCCTGGTATATGGCACGGAAAAGGCAACAAAATGGTGAAACCCCCCCAGGGGAAAATTTGAAACCTGTTCGCCTATCAGCCGGGCGCCTTTTATGATGTTGAAAAAAGTAATTCTTTCCTTTTCCAAAATTAACGAGTTGACAGTTTTATGGGGAAACCATTTTGGGTTGAAATTTATTGTAGAACAACATTTGCCCCAGGGTAAAAACGTCCTTGTTTTTTTCGAAAACTCACCTACGAACCTTTTTCCCGGGGGGGGTCCCGATATAATTTTGGTGGAAGATATTAAGGGAGGAAATTTATTTTTAAATTTTTATCTAAATTTTCCCCGGACAGCTTTTTAGTGTCATTTTACGGTTCTTTTAATCTCAAAAAGAAAAGGCCAACGTTTTTTGCCCCAAACCCAAAAGAATAGGAATGTTCACCTACCCCCTGGGTCAGGGGATTTTGGATAAAAACAGATGGCACCCGGGGGAGGAACCCGGGACCTTTTTCGGTGATAGAATGTAAATAATTGTACTTTTACGAAAAAAATTCAAACTCCTGTTCTTTCAAGAACAACTAGAACTGTAACGTAGACCGCTGTTACTTTGGAAGGAATACGAAATGAAAGTAGAGTTTTTTAGCTTTCGGCAGAATACGAGCTGAACTGTAAAATAACCGCTTGGCTTTTAAAGAAACAGGGGGAAACAAAAAAAGCCTTCATTTTGGGCCCGGTACGAAAGAATGATGACGAATGGGCTTTTTTGGGCCAAACCGGAAAGATGACGATAGAACCTGTGCTTTGCCCGGGTACGGGAACCGTGCGAAGCAGGCTGGTTTGGACGAATACGAGTAGAACTATAAGATAGACTAGGCTTTCCCCTTTTCACAAAAAGCTCTGATAGCGTAGACTAGGGTTGACTTTGGGAAAAAACGGCTGAGGGAACGATAAGGGGCAAACTGATTTACACAGATACAGGGTGAGGAACTATGCTAACTCCTGGATTTTCAGAATGGCAAACGTAAAAAGCTCCGTGCTTTGGCAGAATCGACTAAACTATAACATAACTAGGCGGGCTTTTCCGGAAAAAACAAACTGATAGAGTAAAAAACGCGTACTTTCAGAGAACGGTGAGGAAATGTAACGATAGAAGGGTACTTTTCACGAATACACTGGGGAACGATGGCGTGGGGGCTATGTACTTTGGCACAGAACGGGGAGGCTGGTAAAAGGGCTCGCATGCGGCAAAATCGGTAAGGAAATATAACGTTACTCCGGAACAATAAATAAAAAACCCAAGGGGGAAAAGGGGGCAAGTGGGAAAATTTTTCTCGGGCTGGAAATAATAAAAGGGACTTAAAAAATTCCAGCAAAGACGATTTTTGAGCTATTGATTAAAGGAAAATTTTGGGTTTAAAGAGTTGTAAATCGCCAAATTTTGCATAAAACTGGCCACTTAGAGAAATTTTTAAAGCTCATAATTTTGGTTTAAAAACCCCAAAATGTTTTTCAAGATTTCCAACTGTTCCCTTTTGCCCGTTTTCCCCCCTTTAACAACTCTCTCGGGGGACGGGAAAGATCCAAACTGTGTGCTTGATGAAATTTTCGACCACTCTGAGTAGATTCGGGACTAAAAGCTCGGTATGTTTTCCCCTCACCTTAACAAACCAAAAAAAGGTCTTTTCCGTGAAGAACAGTATTTCGATTGTCTGGTTCACAATCTTGGGGTTTAAAAATTTTCTTATCTTTTGGGGCACGCTCCTTTTGATTCATCTTTCTGATAATGGTACCAAAAAAACGCGTTCAATTTTCCTGGCTTTACGAGTTTAGATTTTCCCCAGGGGGTGCCCATGGTTGGGTTACACCCCAAACGGTTTTTTCTACCCGCAGTTCGTTCGGGGTTTAATAACTTTTGAGAGTTTCACAAATAACTCTTTAATAACTCACTGCAGAGATAACGGTGGGTCGCGTTCCGAGGCTGATACAAAGGAAACTTATTTGCCCACGACTTGGGTTTAAATTAGAAAAGGAAAAGCGCCTTAAATGCTTTGCGACAATAAAAACTGTTCTTGGCCCCCGTTGTAAATTGCCCCTTTTACACAAAGAGATTTCGGGAAACAAATTTTTATCTGGAAAACAACAAAGAGACACAAAATAGTAACAGATTTAGTTTGTTTTTTTTGGGGTTTGATTTTGTAAAAAATTACTCACTTTTTTTCTTTTTCTACGATTTTTTGTCGGTCAAATAAAAGATTCTAAAAGACTTTGTTGGGTTGTGGCGGCCTTCTCTTTAAAAGAGGTCCACCGTTTGGTGGGGGATTTCCTTTTTACCAACAAACATCGCCGGGTGCAGTTTGGTTTGCTTTTGGGACAATCAATTTGGCGAGAAATTTTATTATGGTTGTACCCCCCTGATGTTTAATTTTCCACCTTCTTTCTTTTTTTAGATTTTTAGACATTATTTTAGTTGTCTTTATATGTGTTGTCACTCATTTGAGTGGAAGTAAATTAAAAAAGATTTTTAACAAACCACAGAATCTTCGGGGGTGGGAGAGGGGGTATTTTGGGGAGATTTTATTTTTCTGTCCAAAAGGACTTTCCCTTCCCCATGGGGCCTCAGGATTTTTTAAAAAATACTGACTCAGGAAATCGGTTTCCTAATTTAAAAAAACGGCATAAAAGTGGGTCCCCTGTTTAATTAAGCGCGAAAAGAACCATTGCAATTAAAAAAGGGCCAGAGTGATGCCCTAAAATTTCCCCTTTTATTTGTTTTTGGAAAAGGAAAATATTAAAGTAGCTCGTTGTAAAAATTTTGAAAATTTAAAAGAAAAAAGACAAAATCCCTTTTCTTGGAAGGCCCGACTGGGGCCCCGGGGCCCCTGGAAACAAAAATAAAGACTAAAAGTGGGAAGGCTGAGTGGGGCTGGAAATACCGAAATAAAAATTGATAAACGAATTCCGTTCTTTTGGGCCTGCCCTAAATGGGCACAACGACATTTTCCAGGGCCGATACATAAAATCCCGATGGTTAACAAGTGATCGATAGATTTGAAAAAGAAAGGGGAAAAAGGGAAAGGTAAATTTGGGAAGGGGAATTCAAACTTACTTTACACTACGCTGGAAAACCCATTTTGGGGGATATTTTTTCTAAATACAGCAGGCGTGGAAAACACAAAACTAAAATTGCAGACGAAACAAATATAGGGGCCGTGAATTTGCACAAATTTTAAAAACAGGACACTAAAGGCCGAGGGTAACTCTTTCACTCGATGTCTAAAGATCAGGGCTGTTGGACTGATTTGAAAACCCAAGTCCAAACCCCCTTCTTCCATCATGGGATGTAGAAAGAACGCCTAATGGTTTGGGGGTTTGGGAAAAAAGGAAAATGGAATAAACCAAAAAAATTTTTTTTGAACAGGGGGAAACACCAGGGCGAATGCGGAGTTCTTCTTTAAAAAACTTTCTCAAAGGGAAAAATAAAAAATGCGTAAATTTGCGTGGAAAACGATATTGCGAGATGAGTGTTTTGCTAAAGATTATATAGGCTGAAAGCAAGATGAAAAAAAACTTTTTTTAATATATTTTTTTATTTATTAGATGTAAATATTCCATAAATTTTAAACTGTTGACACACTCCAGGTGCCCCCATCAAAACGTAAAAGGGAAACAGTTTGTGTGGTAGATTGACAGGGGAACTTAGACAAGATGGAAAAGGAATGGGAGGAAAAAACCGAGAAAGGGTTTTTGCTTTCCTTTTGGGTTTTAAAAAAACCTTAAAAGAACTCTGCCTTTTGGTCAAAAACCCAAAAGGGGCTTCTAAGTTCTGGGGTAAAGAAAGATCTTGATAGGTCACGTCTCCCCTTTTTAAAAAAAATCTTGCCAAATGTTTTTAAAAGAAAAACTTAATTATCCAATTCAAATAATTCATCATTTCAAAAGTCGTTACAAATAACAGGCTAAACAAAATTCTTCTCAACCGTTTTAAACAAAATGTTTTGAAGCATAAAAATAACCATAATAATTCTGAATAGAAAAAAAGGCCCAAATTGGGTTTCCATCCACTCTATCTTTAAAACTAAGGGTCAACTTATTTTAATTAATACAAGAAACAAGGAAATTTATGCCCTTTACAAAAACTTCAACGTGAAATTCCACCATAAGATTTTAAAAATTTTTTCCCAATCCTTAAGTTAACCACTATTAAAACGTTTTTCGATTTCTTATAAGTTTATTTTAGTAGTTGAAACGCCTCCCTTCTTCTCCCACATCCTGTTTCTTTCCCCAATTATTTTTTTAAACATTTTTTTAAAATTGTTTTTGCCTTGTTTTCCCTTTTAAAATTCAATTTATCTTTTTCGGGGTCAATAGTTTATGTGGGTTGGAAGTAGAAAAAACAAATGTTTCAGAATTTTTGAAAAAACCCCTTTTCTAAAATTTAATTTCTCAAATTCTTCTCTTTTACTGGCAATCGACATTTCAATCTTTGTGTCAACCCCAAAGTTTTAAATCCCGCAGGAGAAAGATTTTGACAACTGCATGTTTCTTTAAGGGGTTTTCTAGATTTGGAGGGGCCCCCAGGTTTTATCAAAAAATTTTCTCAAATATAAAAAAAGTACTTTTAAGTTTATGTTTTCTGGGTTTAATTCTTTTTAATTATGGTTTTATCTTTTAAAAGTTTTTAAAATTTGGTTTTAAAAAGAAGGTGGGGTTTTTTCCTTGATTTTGGTCCCAAAAATCTCTTTAGTACCCCTCAAATTAAAAAAATTTTCTTTCCCGAAAGAAAAACTTTTTTAAAAAATCCTTTAACTCGCTTGAATAATTCCCGAAAAGCATCCTGGCGGTGATTAACCCTAAAAGTAATTGTTTTAAATTGAAAGTTAATTTGTTGGGACGTGTTTATTTAAATTTTGTTTAGCTTTCCCAACAAAAAATTCAATAAACGTTATTAAAAAAAAAGGTAAATTTTAAAAAAATACACTGCTAAAACATGCCCGGAATTATGATAATTTCGTCATTTCGGAGCGTTGTTCATATTCAAAATTATCGACTGTTTTTTTGTTTAAATCAAAAAATGGCCCTTTTCAACAGAGGAAACTTTTTTACTTTCCCTTGATTCTGAGTGGAATTTGGTCCAGTTCCAAAATTTAAACAACACCACCTATATGGAAGTTAGGAAAGACAGTTTGTTAGGGCCAATTTTTGAAATTTTAAAAAAGAAAATTTTCCAAAAAAATGTTTTTGTGGCTTGGGAGGGAAAAAAAAGGAGGGGGGACCATTTCAGTAAAAATTAAACTTAAAAAACCCTTTTTTCAAAAGGGCAGCCCTTTTAGGGAAATGCAAAAAAAAAATTTTCAATGACGAGCAGCTTTTTCGGCTTTTGGCTGCAAATAAGACTTAAAATTTGTTTCGTAATATTAAAGTGGGGCCCTAGCAAAAATATTAATTAAAGGTTGGGAAGCGCTCTAAAAATTTTTGTAAAATTTCTTTCAAAGTTGAAAGGGAAGGGGGGACAACACCCAACAGTGAGGGATGGGATTGACTCCAAAATTAAGTTGGTTCCCCAAAAATTTTTTTCCAAACTAAGGTTGTACTATAAAAAGGGTAAAATTTTGCAAACATGTGTACGGGAAAAAAGGCCAAAACACAAGGTACAACCCGCTTTATAATAAAATTTTTGTGAAAAAAATTCTCCCCATTAAAAATCCCAAATACCCAATAATTTCTTTTTGAAAAAAAAAGGCTAGGAGACAAAACCCTTGTCTAATAAGCAGACAAAAAATCACCAACTTCTGGGGATTTGATCCATAAAGGGAGGGTTTAACATTTTTAAACCCAAAAAATTTTAAAAAATCAGGCAGGATCATGGTTGATTTTTTCCAATTTTAAAACTAGAGTTTCATTTAAATACATTGCCCTCTACCCCTTTTTGCGTGAACCTCACTTTTTTAAGGGGATTAAAAAGGAAAATTTCTTTTAAGTTAAAAAGTTGATTTAAAGGTCTTTTTAATTCTATTACAAAAAAAGTTATTTTATTATTTTTTTCACGCATAATTAAAATTTATTTAAATTGCTGGGTTTTTTTCACCTTTTTAAAAATTCCCCCGTCAGGGGTTTTTTTAAATTATTTTTTCTTTAGATAAAAAAAAATAAAAATTTAATGTGAAATAAACTGTTTTTTTCAAAAACTTTCTTAAAACTGTGGCCAAATTTTGACAGTTTTTATTTTTTCGGAATTTTTAAGCGGAAACCTCATTTTTTTCTCGGGCTAAAAAATTAATTCCCGGTGCAGAACGGATAAACTGCTAGTGTAAACATTTATACATATTACAAAGGGCAGGGTTTCACAGGATAATGGTATGGAGAAAATTTTTTGCAGGCTAGGACATGGGAAGGGAATTTTAAAATTATTTATATATATATTTATATATATATATATATATATATATATATTTATATATATATATATACCTTTTGTTTGTCTGTGTGGTTAAAAGGGGTAAAACTTCTGGTTCCTTCATTCCAGTTTCCTTTCCCTCACTTTTGGGATTTCAAGCCACCTCGAGTGTGCACAAAACATGACTCTTGCTTTAACAATTCTAGACATGTCCGGAAAAAAATGCCATTTAAATTGGGGATCTGGATTTGAACCCCCTTAGTCCAAAACAAACGTCTTTAAATTTTCCCAAATATATATATATATATATATATTATATATATATATATATCTGAGATAAACGCCCCACCCGTATCAAGCGTTTCAAAAAGAACCTCCGTAGAGATGATTACATCATCATCATCAGGTGGTCTCCCATCGGGGTGGCTGTAATGAAACTCAACATCCTCTGTCTTTCGTCTTGGTGTTGCGCTCTGCCAGACTGTAACCTTTCTATCTCTAAAAATTCCCTCCCCTTTCTCTTGGTTTTCCCCTTGCTCTTTGCCCCCCCTTCCCCCCTAGTGTTTTTCAAAGGGGTCATGTTTTTTTGTCCCAAAAAACTTTTTTGCAATTTATTTCTCTTTTTGTTCCCCCCAACCCAAACCCTTTTAGTGGGGGGCCATCCCCAATGATCCAAAAAACTATGCCCGGGGGTTCTGTTCCTGAAAATTACCCCTGCCGGACAGGTCCAAAGGGGAAGTCAGACTAAATGTGGCCTCCTGGTCCTCCCGGGTTGGGGTTGGGGGCCATGTAAAAACTCTGCCCCATAAAAAAAAAATTTACAAAACTTAAAGGAAAAAATTTCGATGTCCAGCGGTCTTGAGACAAGGCCACTTCCAGCATAACAGTATGGGAAAACCAGGAAACCCCGCGGGAAAATTTAATCTGCGGGTTAAAAAAAACAGAATAGGGGTTTTGGAACGTCGAACAATTTCGGACCACAAAAAACTCCGGTGGTAAAAAAAGTCAACACTATAAATTCACATTCAGGGTCGAAAATAATGGACGGCTTCGGGCGAACCCCCTGAACAGAAACCATTTTTACTCAGGAAGGGCGCGGGGAAACATTCAGCAGGGTTGCACTAATAATAAGGAAAATTGAATAAACATCTCTTAAGTGGGGAAAAGATTAATGAAAAATTTTGCCATTTAATGGGAAACAAAGAAAACTAACTATCATTTAATGCTATACCCCTAACGAAGGAAGAGGACAAAACACATTTTTTAGAAGGTTGGGGAAAAAAATGGACAAAGGGTTCCCGCTCAGGACTTTTGTTTGGAAACCCAAACCAAAGTTGAAAAATAACAGACACAGAACAAAAAGGGAAAAAAGGTGTGGGATAAAAAAAAAATGGGGAAAAGTTGGCAATTTTTGTCTAAAAAAAGACCCATCTAAGGGGACATTTTTTCCCAGGACCCTACAAGTACTGGGTTCCCCAAATGGAAGAGATGAAAACCAAAGACCACTTTGTCAACAGCAAATGGCGTTTCGTGAAAGGTGAAAAAAAGGGTGACGTAGGACCCTTGTCGTTGCCATGATCGGCTCAAAATCAAAAATATACAACCAAGACAAAACAGAATACAAATGTTAATATTAAAAAACAGAGATTGCTACAAAATATATAGTGGAACAAGAAATTTTAAATCCTGTGAGCAGTCGACCCCTTTTAAAAGTATCCAAGAAAAAGGAATCGATCAAAGGCCTATAAAATATTGGTGTGTCTGGGGAACCCCGTAAAAACAAATAAAGGGGGTGGATAAGTGGCCAACAGAAATCCAAAAACAAAGGGGAAAAAAATTTCATCAATGCATTGTCGAAAGTCAAAAGATAAAGGGGAAAAGAATATCGAACTAAACAAAATGGTAAAATCTAGAACAGACGAAAATTTTGGAAAGACGCGGGAAAAAGCGAAAAAAATTTAAAGATCTGCACAATGAAAGATTCCAAACAATTATGCGGGGTAAAAAACACAACCTCTGCCGTCAGAAACGTCTGGACAATTTTGACAAAGACAGGAGCGGGAAAGAATGGACATCCCACTTTTGGGTTGCTAAACGACCTGATCCGCATCACGGATATCCCACCGGCCCCCGGAATTTATATCACCTCAAATTTCCAGAAAAACGAAATATAAAAATATTGGATCTGAAACAACAAAGCCGGGGAAAAGATGAAATGACAGCAGAGCTTTTTAAGATCGATCCCAAACTTTGCTCAAAATATTAGAGCCATTGTTTGCAGATATCGGGGGAAAAAAAAATTGCCTAAGGTTGGACTAGTTTTTTGGTGAAAAACCCAAAAAAGGGACCCAACAGTGCAATAACTGGAGAGGGAAACACTTTTCTTTCAATCCCAAGTAAAATATTCTCAAAATTGTCATAATGCGAAAACAGAAGCAGTAGACAAGTGTCTCAAAGGGGAAAACAGGATTTAGGGAAAGGGAAAAGGGCAAATGAATATATATTTACCCTCGTAACATTTTAGAACAATGTAGCAGTGGCAAGGACTATATATATCAACTTCATAGATTTTGAAAAAGGGATTTGACATCCCAAAAACAATATGGAAGATACTGTGACAATACGTAAACTTTCAACATCAAGCCCTCTTCTATAAAAAATTTCTCCCAACCCAAAATTCCCAAACATTCCCCGTAAAATCTGGTGTAAGACAGGGGGGGTAAAGTCCTCTCTTTTTTTTAGTATTAAAAATTTACTGGGTGCTAAAATATAAAAAAAAACCCAAAAAGAATAAGATGGACCCTTTCGAGATGTTGGGGCCTGGACTTTGCAGACGATATAGCCCCTTTAACAAATTGAACATATACAAAAGGAAAAATTTAAAAACTTTGGGAAAAAGACAGTAGGCTCAAAACAAACACAGGAAAATCAAAAAATTTTGACAAACAGTAAAACAACAACCCGTAATGTTAGAAAATGAAACACTGGAAAGGGTTGAGCAGTTTCATATCTTGGTAGGGACTGACATAAATGGTGGCACAGAGGAAAATTTCACGTCTAGTAAAGGGCCAGAACCCCCAGAATGACCCGTAAATCCCAAAAACTACAATAGGACCACAAAGCTTAAACTCTAAAAGCATTGTTTTTCCGGTTTTCTCTACGGATCGGTGTTGGAGGATGACCAAAAGGGGAAAACTACAGGCTTGTTTTCCCCCCCTTGTCTTCAAATCTTGGGAAACTTTGGATAAAAAAAATCCCAAAAAACTTCTCCAAAACACAAAAAAAGAGGCAATGAATGACATACTCAAAAAAAAGATGGAAAAAATTCGGACATGTTTGAAAATGGCAGAAATGCCTAAGGTAGCCTTTTGGACACCAGAGGGAAAGAAAGAAAGGCGAAACGGACAACGGAGGGGCATGATGGAAGAAACGGCCCCATCTCTGACGTGGGGCTCTCGCTGAAGGTTTCACGGGGGAGAGCATGGAAAGTCCTTTCTGAACCCATGTCCCAGGCAGACATTAAAATGAAGTAAATAATTGTTTTTAACCCATATTCCTAAAACTTTTTTTATTTGTCTGTTATTCTGTCATTAAATATGCATGCTATGACATACTAAATTACATTGTTTTCAATTCAGATTTACTGGGAAATCCCTAGAAATAAAAATGATAAAAACTCCTGTTTTTTGGACTCTTACGGAAAATTATATTTTTAATTTATAAAGTTTTTAAACTAAAATTTTTTTTTAATTTCAATATTTTATCATCATCTCAAAAAAGCTTGTCTGGCAAACTTTCCCTAACAGTCCTCCAATTTTCTCTTTTTTAGGCCAGATGTCCCGCCCCCAGTCGTCTTTCAAATATCATTCCCTGAATCCCTTTTCTCCCTGTTCTTCTCTTCTTTTTTTGGTATACCTCCTTAATTCTTTCCCGCCCCCCGTGTCTTTTATGTCAAAAAAATCTCAATTTTCTTTTTTTTTATTTTAAACTGCCGTTTTTTTTGATTTTTTGGGTTTTTTTGTAAATAATTCTCTTAACACAATAGCATAATTTTTAATTTAATTAGTCTTTAAAACATAATGGTCGGTCGTTGAAATATTAATTGAAAATGTCTTCTGTTGTCAAT
Source organism: Arion vulgaris (assembly GCA_020796225.1). NCBI lineage: Eukaryota > Metazoa > Mollusca > Gastropoda > Stylommatophora > Arionidae > Arion > Arion vulgaris. Next base: position 28,946 of record JADZMA010000132.1, read on the forward strand.
GGGGTGATTCTATATAGTCACATTCGCTAAAAATTTTTCATTCTAAATTGATATTGATACAAATAAAAAACCCCCCAGAAATAACAAACAGTTTAAAAATTATGCTTAGAATTCCCAAATTTATTTTTAAATAACAAAACTACTTTTTAAAAGGGGTAAGGAAACATGAAAGAGTCGGCAAAAAGTCACATAAAAACAAAAATCGTTGCTTTTGGGTAAAAATTTTGGGAGCCCAAGAAAACCCCCTGAAAATAAAATTTGCACACAAGAGAGAAAATAAATTCATCATTTTAAAAAATGTATGATTCATTGACACTATTTCGGGCGATCGTAAGATCGTTGCTGTTTAGTAACATTCCCCTGCCAAAAGTAGCGGTGTACAAAAAAATTGCGGTGCCCTTTTAAATACCCGTTATGGGTATTTTTCCCTTCAAAATGTTATAAAATATTTTGGAAATTTGGATACTTTAAAGTTTATAATAAATTTCAGATTTTTTTAAAAACGTGACAAAAGTAGCCCAACCGGGATTTATTGTAAAAGTATCACCGATTCACAATACATTCAAAATGGGTGCCAGGTTTTATTCCCCAACATTCGCGCGAAGAATGTCTTGTATCTACCAAAAAAAGAACGGTCTCTCAATGCAAATGTTACACCGTGTGGGATGCTCTATCATTAACCAAAAAGACGCAGAAAACTTTGGTTTTTACTGCTTTTGTAGGCTCCTAACTGACACAACGAATTATCGATTTATGGGGAAATTTAAAGTCCTCCCACAAGGGAAAAAAAGGTTAGATATAGAGGGGACGAAGAAGAAGGGGAATAAAAAGGAACCTCGTTGAAAAATTAAAGTTGAAAGGGGGATGGAATTGATGTTACTTTTTCCCTTTTGTCACCACACTTTTAAAGGGTTGTTAACCCGGTCGTGGTTTTGGGGTTTGTTTTGGCGTTTCTCGGGTGCCCTTTGTTGTCTTTTCCTGTTACCGCGGGGTTAAACCCCATGTCGTATTTTTAGGGTTTGTCTTACGCTTCCCCTTGACGTGTTGTCGGCACACTGTTCCGCGTTGTTAACCGGGCCGTGGTTTTTATGTATTTTCTTGCGCTTCTCTTGTGACTTGTGTTGTCAGCACATTGTTACTGGGTTGTAACCCAGTGTCGTGGTTTTATGTATTTGTTTTTGGTTTTTTTGGTGACTTGTGCTGAGCCCTGTTACCGGGTTTTCCCCAGAAAACGTGGATCTATGTATTTGTCTTGTGTTTCCCTTTTTGTGTTGTCCCACTGTTACCGGGTTGTTAACACAGTGTCGTGGTTTTATGTATTTGTCTTGTGCTTTTTGGTGATTTTGTGTTGTCAGCACACTTTTTCCGGGTTGTTAACCCAAGTGTCGGGGTTTTTATGTTTTGTCTTGTGCTTCTCTGGTGACTTGTTTTTAAAAAGACACTTTTCCGGTTGTTAACCATGTCTTGGTTTTTTTTAATTTTTTCTTCCCTTTCCCGGTGATTTGTGTTGTCAGCCCCTGTTACCGGGTTTTTAAACCCCGGGTTGGGGTTTTTATTTTGTCTTGTGTTTTCTCTTGTGACTTGTGTTGTCAGCACACTGTTACGGGGTTGTCAACCCAGTGTCGGGGTTTTATGATTTGTTTTTGGGTTTCTTTGGGACTTGTGTTACACACTGTTACCGGGTTGTTAACCTTAACGTGGATCTATGTTTGTCTTGTGCTTCTCTGGGACTTGTGTTGTCAGCACACTGTTACCGGGTTTTTAAAACCCAGTGTCTTGGTTTTATGTATTTGTCTTGTGCTTCTCTGGTGACTTGTGTTGTCAGCACACTGTTAGGGGTTTTTAAAAACCCAGTGTCGTGGTTTTATGTATTTGTTTGTGCTTCTCTGGTGACTTGTGTTGCCCAGCACACGGGGTTACCGGGAAACCCCCGTGTCGTGGTTTTATGTATTTTTTCTTCCCTTCTCTGGTGACTTGGTTTAAACACTGTTCCCGGGGTTGTTAACCCAGTGTCGTGGTTTTATGTATTTGTTTTGGGTTTCTCTGGTGACTTTTTGCCGCACACTGTTACCGGTTGTTAACCCAGTGTCGGGGTTTTTAGGGGTTTTTGTCTTGTGTTTTTCCCCTGGTGACTTGTTTTGTCTTCCTGTTTCAGGGAACCCCGTGTCGTGGTTTTATGTATTTGTCTTGCGTTTCTCGGGTTGACTTGTGCTGCCCCACACTTTTTCCCGGGTTTTTAAACCCCAGTGTCGGGGTTTTTATGTATTTGTTTTGGGTTTTCGTGATTTGTGTTGTCAGCCCACTGTTCCCGCGTTGTTAACCCAGTGTCGTGGGTTTATGATTTTCCGTTTCTCTTGACGTTTTGTCAGCACCCCGTTACCGCGTTTTTAAACCCCGGGTTGTGGTTTTATGTTTTGTTTTTTGGTTTCTCTGGTGATTTGTTTTTCAGCACACTGTTCCCGGGTTGTTCCCAGTGTCGGGGTTTTTAGGGTTTGTCTTGCTTTTTCTCGGGGATTTGTGTTGTACACACTGTTCTGGGTTTTTAAACCCAGTGTCGGGGTTTTTATGTATTTGTTTTTGCGCTTCTTTTGGGTGACTTGTGTTGTCGGGCCACTGTTAGGGGGTTTTTAAAACCCAGTGTCGGGGTTTTTTATGTATTTGTTTTTGGGCTTTCTCTGGTGATTTTGTTTTGCCCTTTGTTACCGGGTTAAACCCAGTGTCGGGGTTTTTATGTTTTTGTCTTGCGCTTCTCTCGGGGTTTTGTTGTCGGGCCCCTGTTACCGCGTTTTTAAACCCCATGTCGGGTTTTATTTATTTGTCTTGCGTTTCCCTTGGTCTTAGTGATGGTTTTTTTTAGCCCCTTGTAGATTTCAACTATGTTATCTATCCACCTTTTTTTTGGTTTTCCCTCTTGTCTTCCTTCCTGATATTCTTTTTTGGGAAAGTTTCATAGGCAGTGGGTATGTTCGCATTTTCCCAAGTGGCCAAACCACTTCATTGTCTTTTCCTTTATAATTCAAGCGCGGTCTTGTTCAACCTTTACTCTGATGCTGGTATTCTTAATTCTGTGATTTTTGTGTTGTTGGTGAATTGATGTTTCCAAAATGATAAATAATAAGGGCGAGGTGTTACCATGGTGACTCCCAATTGTTTATAAATTTAAATTCCACATAATTGTTTCTAAATTGTTTGAATCAATTTTTTCATAAACAATGAAGTTCAAGTCAAGAAATGTCTGCCACTTGCTGCCAGAACTCAGACAAGCATCACCCACGGTTCTAGCTGTGAACGCTTGGATACAGCGGTTGTCTCAAAATCAATACCAGTGCTCTGTACATCAATCCTAGTGCGGGCGGGGACACCAGGGGAGGAAACCATTCCATTAAAAGACGGCTGTATTATTAAAGTACCACCCTACTGCACCACTGTCCGCGAGCTAGTGCTTCCCAAGAATACTAGGTGGCAAGACGACCTCTACAATATGATCCAACCACCCTTGCATTCGTGATCGGGGCTCCCCACCGCTTGAGCTACAGACGCTCACGTTCGCTTATTAAATAAAAAAATAAAACCATGTCGCCCATCCCAAAACAGAACAACATACTGGCACCCAGCCCCGAAATATCATTTGGGCCATAAATAGCAACATCGATCTTACTACAAAACATTCCTCCCAAACCATTTTTTATAGGAACCAAGCCATTAAAAAAAAAGGACTACCATATGACAAGAAAAGTTGTGGATATGTTATGTGGTTTTTCAAATGTTTTTATCCCGGTATAACTCCCAAACTTAAAATGTGATAAGGGGGTAGATTGCATATTAAAACGAAAAAAATAACCCATAGAAATCATTTTTTAAAAATTATGAAAGAAACAAACCAACAATTAAAAGTGAAAAGGAGATAAATAAAAAAAGGTCAATAACTCATAAATATAATAATTGAAAAAATTGTTTTCTTTTTTCCCGAGATTTAAAAATGCTTTTTAAATTTTTCATTAAAATTAAATAACATATTTTTTTAATTAACTTCCATATATCACATGGTGGCGTCCGACAACAAACTTTCACCTTTATTTTCCCTACTATTTTATAACTATATTTATATATATCACTTTCAATAAATATATTGTATATAAAGTCACACATGTTTCTTATTTATAACTAACTACAAATTTTTGGGATTCCCCAAAAAGGAGTTAATTCTTTTTTTTCTGTTTTTTGGGCCTTACACGTCTGATAAAACCAAAAAAAGGTTGCCTTGGGCTGAAAGGGGCGTGCCTCGGTTTAAAAGGGGCCAAACCACTAATAAAAAAACAAACTTATTTATAACTGTATATGGGTTTTGGGTTATATATTATACCTGTTTCTCTTTGTATATATGTATCTATGGAAATTACTTGTATTTTTAAAAACTAATAATAACGCTAATATATATCGGTCTAAAACACACACACCCTCCAAAGTGAAATTACTTACATTTGAACATACCAAAAATCCCCCCCTTTACCCCCCCCCTTTTATTTTCTGACATACAACCTCATACATAACATATAAGTAAATATTTTCACATACTTTAAAATACCATAATTGCCCCCTTTTACTGCCCCCACCTCCCCCCTTTTTTATATGTCTACCTCCCCATAAAAACACACTCAGATATAAAATTTATAAATAAATACTATGACAAAATCCTATACAACCACGCTACACACTTATATACACAAACTATACTTTCATTTAAGCTACCTACCTTAAATTGTTCAAATGAACAAAAAGAACATTACCTTACCATAAAACAAGCACATGAGAAGTCAATATACATTTTACAAATTTTGTGGTGTCGTTTGGGGGTATCCCTTGTGGTACCCCCTTGTGGTACCCCTTTTAGTGTCGCTTGTGGTGTCGTTTTTTGGTGTCCCTTGTGGTTCCCTTGTGGTATCCCTTGTAGTGTTTTTGTTTTCCCTTTTTTTAGTGTCGCTTTTTACCCCCGGGGTGGTATCCCTTGTGGTGTCGCTTGTAGTGCCCCTTTGTGGTATCCCTTGTGGTACCCCTTTGTGGTACCCCTTTGTGGTGTCGCTTGTGGGTGTCCCGTGTGGTGTCGCTTGTGGTGTGGGCTTGGGTGTCGATTGTGGTGTCGCTTGTTTCCGCTTGTGATGCCCCTTGTGGGTGCCCCTTGTGGTGTCGCTTGTGGTTGCTTGTGGTGCCCCTTGTGGTGTCCCTTGTGGTGTCGCTTGGGGGGTCCTTGTGTGTTTTTTGGGGTGTCGCTTGTGGTGTCCTTGTGGTTTTCTCTTGGGGTATCGCTTGTGGTGTCCCCGGGTGCCCTTGTGGTGCCCCTTGTGGTACCCCCTTGTGGTGCCCCTTGGGTGTGCTTGTGGTGTCGCTTGGGGGTGTTGCTTGTGGTGTTGCTTATTTTTCGTTTGTGGTTTTTGCTTGTGGTGCCCTTTTTGTGGTGTCGCTTGTGGTGTCGTTTGTTTTCGCTTGTGGTGTCGCTTATGGTGTGGTTGTGGTGTCCCTTGTGGTGTCCTTTGTGGTGTTGATTGGGGGTTACGCCTTGGAACCCTTGTGGTGTCACTGACAATGAAATTGATAACCTCTGGGGCTAGTGACTACGTGCCGTTAAAATTTTGGGAGTTCGAGATTAGTTTGGGAAACCACCCCCCCCCAAAAAAAAAAACCCAAAAAGGATAACTGTTATTAAAAATCTTCTATATATACCGTAGCTTTGTCTTCGTCTTTAAATATTAGACCCCAAAGTTGATGGGCGGGTTGTAAGTTACATTTTCCCATACAATTCTGTGTTTAATGTAACCCATAATGTTTCTTTTGAAAAACAGTCGGCCCCTAGATATTAAAACGTAATCAAATCTGGGGGACTTTCTCCTTTGGGCTTCAATCAAGTGGCTTAATAATTCTGTTAGTTTTCAATTTGACTTTTTTGCCTTGAACGGGGCATACATTAAAAAACGATTGAAAGGAGTCGCCTAAAAGTTAGCTCGCTTCGCTAGGGATAACATTCAAAAGTACAGGGTTTTGGGCCCAAACTTGGGTCAAACTTTTTTGATATTACAAAATTTTGGGAACAAATATCCGGGATATTTTCTCGTGGATTTAACCCGGGGTTTAGGTGGCATCCCGTGGCTTTTTGTGTTAGGCTTAATGGACAAACACTACGTAGAGTAACGATAAAATTTTAAAAAAAGTTGTGGACATTTTTATTCCAGCCCATTAAGGTGATTCGTCTTTTTGGCTTCCCATGTTTACAAAGCTGTTTTGATTCAAATTCGTAATTTCTTAATGAAATTTTTTAAACTTCAATTTGAAAAAAAAGAATATTCTGACAAAAAACTGTTCAAAAAACTTTATTTATTCAAAAAAAAATGATGTTACTTTACTGGATTGGGGGAATAGGGAAGAAAATGAACACAAACACTTTTTTATTTTTTTAAATATATCGGATATATTTTCGTTTTTTTTGAAATGTTACTGCAAGAATGTCCCAACATACAGTGAAAAAAGAAAACACATGGTCAACCCCATCCCACCCAAAACAAGCTATATGGAGATATACATGGACTATGGTTGACCACTAACTACTTTAAAAGCATACAAATCAATGTCAGTCCAAGACAGGCTATATGGAGATATACATGGACTATGGTTGACCACTAACTTTTTAAAAAGCATAAAATAAATTCTGAAAAAAGAAGAAGAATAATAAGAAGAAGAAAATTGATAAGTTTTTTTTCTTTAAATATATCAGATATTTTTTTCGTTTATTGAAAAAATGCTTTTAAATGTTCTCATTTGATTCTTTATTTTTCCTTCTTACAAAAAATCATTTTACATTTCTTTTTACTTATTCAGAAATATTTCACAAATGTTAATAAACAGTGTTAAATTTAAGCTTTTTGATTTGGGGTTTGCTATATATACAAAAATAACTCAATAGAAAGAACAGGTTGTCATTTTTCGGCCCAAAAAGGGGCACAATAATCTGAAGTAACATATGTTTAACAAGTACAAAATAGGCCCTTCTGACATTGTACTTTTGGGAAAACCCAAGTTGACGGGGAAACCCACACTGTAAGAATGTCCAACAAACGCTGAACAGAAAAAACAACGGGAAACCCCCTTTTAACCCACGAAAAAGGCAAATTTTGGGGTGTCCCGGGACTCCGGGCCCACAACTACTTTAAAAGTAAAGAAATCGATGTCTGAAAACGTTGGAAGAAGCAGAAGAAGAAAAAAACATTTCTAAGACAAAAAAAATTAAAGCTGTATGTTTATAATGTATAATAACAAAATGGATTGTAAAACGTAGGATTTACCATGATAAAACTAAGAGTTGAATTAAAAGGGACATCTGAAGAAGGAGTAAGACTCCCCCCAAATGGCGTGGTTTTTTTGGGAAAGAATATGAAGCATACCCCAAAAATGAATCAGCAGCGTCATAAAAGGACTACTTTGAATTCATGAAGTTGAGCAAAAAAAACATTTAAAAAAGGAATTTTTTTTGAACACTTTTTTTTTTCCTTGTTGTCGGAAAAAAATGAAAAACCCAAACCCTAACAGCTTCGAGGCGACTGAAAGCCATGGGAAAATTTTAAATTCCCGGGCCCGCCCCACCTTATTACACCCCCCTAAAGTCTTACTAACCCAAAACTGCATTTTTAACCCCTTTTGCTGCCTTATTTTTCCAAAGACGGAGCTAAACATAGCTCCTTTTTTTTTTCGGTCCGGCGTGAATGTTCGCCTATAGTAGTGACAGTAGCATTGTTTTAACGTTTTAAACCCTCGTTTTTATACCACAGAGGAGATAAAATTAACAGACGTGTTAATGAGTTTTTAGAGGGACGGGGTAAAACGTATATCCCGTCCTTGGGTTAAACAAAAAAAGGGGTCCTTAAAGCAAAGGGTTAAACTTTAAAAAAAAAGTATTTATTTTGTTTAAAAATTGGTCGCTGAACGTGGTGTATTCGGTGAGGGGTCCCGTCAGTGGGGTGGTGTACTGTCGGTGAGAGTGGTTTCTGTCGGTGAGCATAGTGTACTGTCGGTGGAGTGTGGTACTGTCATGGGGTGGTGTCCCGTGGTAAAAAGTGGTTTACTGCCCGGTGGCGGTGTACTGTCGGTGAAAGTGTGATACTGCTAGAGGTGTGGTACTGTAAAGGAGAGTGATGTACTTTCGGTGAGGGGGTTTACTGTCAGTGAGAGTATTATGGGAAGGTTTAAATTTTCAGTGAAGGGGGATTTTTTAGATGAGAGTGAAAATCGTTTGTTAGGGGCCCCCACAAAATTACTGATTTTTTGAAATACTAGGACAGGGATTAACAGCAGTTTAAGGTATATAAACATTCTTCTCCCGATGTAAAAAGAAATCACCCCTGTGGGCCCCACTGCGGTGGTAAAAGTTTTAACCAAGCTGTCTTAATTCTAGCCTAAAAAACCATGTAAGCCCCCTTCCAGGATTTACATTGCTATTCTTGTTTAAAAATTATGTAAAAATTCTCTATTTTAAAGGAATAAATGAAATTTAATAGCCGTCCATCTCAAGTGATAGTGACTAATAAAAACCCCTCAGACGTGTGTTGTTTGCACTTCTGTGATGTGTTGTAGAGAACTGTAGGGGCCCAATCCAGTAACCCTTTCCCCCGGTAGTGCATTTTAAAGGTTGGGTGGGGTGTTGTGTGTACAGGGCCTTGCAATGCTATGATACAAAGAGGCGGGCCGCATCAGGGGGTGCGTAAGGGGGAAAGGGGCCATAAGCAGAGAATTCAAAATCCCAATAAAAGGTTATTTAAAGGGAAAAATTTTTAAAGGGCGGATTTCGAAGACTTCATAACTGAAAAAATATACCGCAGGCCCCTGTTTTTTTTTGTCTTTTATCGCATGTCGTTTTTTTCTGCGCTTCAAAAGTACGAAAATTTTCAGCTTGGCGAGTTCCCGGTTTTATAGCGTAACATTTGGGATCTAATACTGGGGTTCCCCGGGAACCTAGTGTCTTTTCAAATAATTGGAAAATTTTTTAAGAGTTTTTTTAAAAACCTTTTTTTTTTTTCATCAACAGATCGTCTTCTTTCCTTCAAACTCGCAATACTTTAAATTTTGGGATATTTTATTACTTTAAAGTGACCAGTCCAAACGGGACCTTCTGCAATGTGGTTTTGGCGAAATCTTAGCCTTTGGGGGGACTTTGGTATCTGGAATTTTGCCCTGTCCATTGAAGAAGTTTATGAAGGACACTATTGGGTTTTTGTATGTTTTATTTTCCAAAGGTTTTTAACATTCAAGGTGGATAAATAAAGATTTTAAAAGGGTTAGAATACAGGCAAGATAAATTTTGCCTTTCTAAGTACATATGGATTTTAAAAAAGATCGGGGAAAAAAATTTAAGATAATGTTTTTTTAACTCAAATAGAAAGGCTGTCCTTCATATGGAGGGGAGACATGGAAAAAGAGTGATGGTTGACAGGACCACAAACATGGAACTGTGGGATATGGCGAGACAACAGCAAATGGAAAAAGAGAAAAAGGGGCAAAAGGTTTTGTGATAGATGGGACACACACGGGAGAAAACCCCCGACAGCAGCACCCAGAAGGTTTCCCCAGGAAAAATACGATCAAAGGGAAAAGACCGGGAACAATTGGAAGGGGATTTGGGAGACGGAAGGCAAGAAAATCGGGAAAAGTAGGGGTTCGGGAAAAAATAGCTTTGGGATAGGTGGATTTGGGAAGGGCCTTTTTTGCTGACCATTATTCCAATAGTTCACAGACAATGAAGACATATAACATTTGACACATAAACAATTGGGGTTAAGTTGAATTCTTTTTAAATTTTATTTAGAATAATATTTTGTTCTAATTGGGGCAGAAATTATATGTGAACACCTTTTATAGGTCGTCAAAAAACATATTAACAAAAGAAATTAACCCAAATAAATCCCCTTATCAAAACTTAAAGTTGGAGAATCACTTTTCTCCAATTCAACTTATCAGGCCCTTTTTCTTCCCCACCCCTTCATCTCTACTTAAAAGGTTGGGCCCAAAGCCAAAATACTTTTTAAATAAAACCAAGTTCCCTGGGAAAAAATTTAAAACACAATTGTTCTTTCTTTAGCGTCAGTAAATAAGAATTCATATGTTTTAAAACCCCGGCTGCTGTCTATCCTAGTTTGGGTTTGTATTCTTTTCAACAAACCCCAACGTGGCACCACAAAAAAATTTCTAATAGCGTGGCCTCCCGATCTTTTACAGTTGTCTCTGAGAGGGTTGTCGATAAGGTGTTCTCAAAAATGGTCGATATGTTATCTTTTTTAAAAAAGTTTTAACAGCCGAAGGGTTTAATTCTTAAAAAAATTATAAAGGGGAAAATTTTGGGGTTTGTCAACCCATCACACAAGGGGCATGAACCTCGTCACAGCGTCACTGTCGATTTGCCCCCTGGGATCTGGCCCCCCTCCCTTCGTCTGGGTAGTCTTTTTGGTCTTGGAAACTGGGAAACGATGTTCTCTGGTTCCGTCGTCTGGTCATTTTGATGATAGTACCAATGGTTTTTCGCGTTGTGGGCTCGGATTCCCAATTTTCAAAATATTCCGATCCCGGGCGATGGGTTTCCTTTTAATCTAACGACATGGTATATGTCTGGTTTGGTTGAGCAAAACAATGATATAATGAAAATATCTCTCATAATTAACTTTTAAGTGCGGAAACTAAATTTTCCCCCCCTTGTTTGGGTTTTAAATTTTCCCAAATTGGGAACCCTTTCCCCCGTACTTTTTTTCCCTTAAAATTTGTCTCCTTTTACGATCCACGGGCATTTAAAAATTTGAGGAAGTATTGGCTTCCATTAAAACCCAATCTTAACTGGAAACTAAAAATAATATATCCTCTTTTCTTGGTCTGGGTAAATTTTTTAATAATCCCAAAATCTATTGTTGGATCCAAAAAAATTAATTTTCCCCTCCCATGTTAGAAATTTCATTTTTTCCCAAAAAATGCACATCTTCTCTCATCCACTTTTTTAATTTTAATTTCCAATCCTTTCCTGCGAATTCTTAAAAACTTCTTTTCTCAATTTCCCCTTTTGACCTTTCTCAATTGGGGAAAAATTCCCCAAAACATCCATAACTGTACAATTTCTCAATTCTGACTGCCAATTTTTCTATATATATTCTTTAATTCTCAACAATCCATACTGTATACTTTCTCAATTCCCTTTTTCCCTTTTTTTTGTGCAAAAAAAATCCTGTTTTGTTCTGATTCTCTGAAATGGGCCGGGGTAAATGTAGCCCCGATGGATTGACGTTTCTTTTTCTCTAAAGGGGTTTGGTCACCAATTGAAATTTGTTAGCATTTATTCCAAAAATTTGGGTTGGGCCGTTAACCTTTTGTTTTGGGCATCTTTCTTTCATAACCCTGTTACATTTTTTTTTCATTGAATTCAAGCAAAAGGTTTGTAAAAATTTCTTTCGGCAATTTGGAATCCCGTCTTTTCGATGTTGTTTGGGAATTTTTTTGTAAAACACTTTCACATGTGGGTTTTAAAAAAAGCGACTGGTTTTTCATTGTCCATGTTTTCTGGTAACACAAAGTAGGTATGAAAATGTTTTTGATCATCTGTTGCTTAGCTGCCAGTTAAATTTTTTTTTTAATAATAATGAAATTTTGGGAGGTTACAGCATTTCTTTTTCCTCTAGCTTATATCTCTTACCCGGGGAGGGGATTAAACATTTGTTTTTTGCCCCTAGCCTCTATCCCCTATCTAATCTTCCGTCTTCTGTGAATATGCTGGTACAATTTTTTTATTTTAATATATCAAAAACCCCTTCTCCTATTTTGTCAAAAAGGTTTTGGACGGCTAGATCATGTTTTTTCATGTGTCACCCGTCGCTGTTGAATTTAATTGTTTCACTGAATGGCTATGTGTACTTTACCTTGTGTTCTTCGCCGTCAACACTTTCCATTTAAATCTCCCCCTGGCAAAAGTTGTCAGTGTCTTTGGCCCTTTCTTAAAAGGGTTTTACTTAATTGGTTGAAAAGCTAGTGTGGGGGGAAACAGGGGGAAACAAAGAAAAATACCACTGTAAACCCACAAGGGCATGTCGTAAAAGACGACTTTAAATTTGGAATTTTTTAAACCACCCCAGTAAATAAAAAAAAAAAGAAAACTGATTTCTGACCAACTTGTAGACAAATTTAAAAAAGCCCAATCACTCAGGCTCAGATCCTTACCCCATCCAAAAAGTTTAAAAAATTTTTTATATGGATGGTTTGAAGAATAAGACTCTCTTGAAAGGAGAACAAAGAACTGTTGGGGAAAAAATTCCCCACTAAACCGGGGGATTTGTCTTTTGACCGAAAAATTTTATGCGTTTTGAAATACACGAGTTCGTTTGAATAGAAAACTCCCGACTGGGGTTTGGAAAAAACATCCCCCCCTGATTCATTTTTTAAAAAATGGCTCATTTTTTGTGCCCCAAAAACGCTCGTATTGCTAAAAGGGTTGGCGATTGGGGTTTGTAAGGACTAGGGAAGTGGTTTAAATCCCGTGTTTGTCCGTTTTTTTTTGGAACCCTTTACCTGTACCCCGTTTATTTTTGGGTCCAAAAAAATTTGAACCGGGCTGTCCATTTAACGTTTAAGTTTGAAATTGATTTTCTGAAAAATACCCCTTTTGGGTCTAAATGATTTTTTAAAAAAGCCTTGAAAAATCCATGGCCTAAAAAAAGGGTAACCAGCATCCATAGATGCTACGGATTTTTCACATCGGGGAATTCCTTTGATCTTTTTTGACAATTGCCCAAAAACAGGGCTCCCAAATTTTTGATTTTACAGTAATCCCTAGGGAAATTTTCATGTCAATTTATTCATAGGTGGTTTTCCATATTAACGATAGGTCATGAATTTTGTGTTGCCCCTTTTTTGCAATCGTGAACTTGGATACAATATAACAGTTAAATTCCCTTTAAGGGGCCCCTTAGACCCCAGGGGGTCTTAACTTCACCACAAATTGTAAGGAGACGCATTTGGGTATGGAAATGTATACGGCCTTTTTGTCTTTAATCAAAAAATTTTTTGGCATCCCGAATCTGACGATTCCCTGAGGGTTTATAATTGTTACTGGCTGGACAAATTGAACCATCCGGTGCCAGTACTCTCTTCCCCCTCGGAGCACATGTTCCCACTTCTTCCAGAACTTTCATCCTATCATTGAGAGGGGTCACGTGTCAGAACTTCAACATCAACCCAAAAAGTCCTGTTCTGTTCGGCAACCCCCTTTTTCCTTGCCCAGACAAGCTCTATCGGATTGAGGGAGCATGATTTGGGGGAGCGCAAAAAACGTGTGGCCGTATTCCGAAATGATTTTTTTAATATGAAACCCCCTTTTGTCTTATTTGTTTCCTCACCAGGTCAAAAACTCCGGTTTTTAAATTGTATCATCGAAGGACATTTTCTTTAGCAAGCCAAGTCCTAATTTGATTTTTTTTTTTGATGGAAATTGGTACTTTGTCTTCCGCTGATACTGCGTTGTGTAGGATGTTATCCATTACCAAGCATGATTTCTGTTTAGAATTGGGAAATAGATCTTTCTCCATCCAGTGCCTGGGAAAAAACCCTTCATTTCTTTTTGGTAGTCCCTACCGTCGGTACCCCTTTATTGGAAAATAAATCCAGCGTCATGGAAAGACCCTTTTTTCACGTTTCCGCATTTTTAGTAAATTACCTTTTGGGCCTTTTTCTGCTTGGTATTTTTTTTTTCTGTTCACCGTCTACTGATTTTCCATTCTTTAGCATTGGGTGGTGAACCGGGGGCCCAAAGGGTTTTGTCCCAAAAATACAATATTTTTTTGCCCTTTGCCTCCGCCGCCCCAAGGGCTGCCTCAGGATTTACTTCGGGGCAATTTTAAAAGTGGCTTTTTTACAAAAAATTCCTGGGCCCATAAATTTTTTGAAGGTAAATGGCGGGTTTACAATTTTTCCCTAGAGTACTTTTAGAAAAGTCTATGCTGCAATCTGATTGCAGTTTTTAAATTTTAGTTTTTTGAGAAATAACAAGTTGATTTTGTCCAAACATTTTTCCGAGCTCCCGTCTTTTACATCTATGTCAAAGTCGTCAATTGTTCTTTTTCCCTTTCCCTTGGGGCATTAATTTCACTTTTGTCCCGTTTAATCCATCGGGGAAAAAAGGGTTCTCTTTTTCAGACCAAACGCCATTGCGTTCGTTTTCAGGGTTATGAATATAACCAAAATGACCTCTTTGATTCCCTACGGAAGGGGATAGTAAAACTGTAACCTTTTATTTTTATAAATTTCACTTCAGAAATCCTTTTGAATGTGATATCAACCGTTTTGATAAGCCAACAAAATATGATACAATAGTTTTATACAAATAGCGAGATACCCATGACTATACAACGGGTTCCCCAAATTTTAACGTCATATGCTTTCCCCTTTTAAAATCGACTGGGTTAGGTGCAGGGGTTTCGTGAAATTGTTGTATACTCACGATATTTCAAAGTTACCATAAAGGTTTTTTGAACAACGCGTCTTTTACCGTAGATCTTTTCTATTGTGTACAATCCGGTGGGGGTTGATTTTAATATAACCTGAAGAAGAAATATTTCAAACTACATCAAATTTTCTTGGAAAAAAAAATTTCTCTAGCGTCATGGATATTCTAATTTCTTGAAAAAACCGAGATCCAACAGGTAGTTTTCGAGAAAAAACAATTTCAAACGTGCTCACGAAATTTGGGGGCAGACTATACAAATTTAGGTACGTTGTATACACCATTGATCAAAAACTTTTTGTCCGTGGGGGTATTTGCTAAGTTTTTAACCCCGGGTCTTCAATAGCTTCTTTTCCCTAATTTTCCACGAATAAGCCGTAAAGAAATTTTATTTTTCCCATAAATTGGGAAAAATAACATTGTTTGGGAAAATTTATATTTTATTCCCGAGGAAAAAAGTGAAGAACCCCAAAAAATTTTGGTTTTACGTGCCATAGTGCTCCATTTTTACTGTACACAAGCGAGATGTAAGCAGTTGGAGAGACACACAAAAAAATAAACCACTTTTACACAAGTTGTCTATTTAAAATTCTTTTTTTTTCTTCACCCTACGTCCCTATGGAGACAAAATCCCAAAACCCAAAGGGCCTTTCCAATTTCCCCCTATCCCAAAGCCATCTTTCCCCGAACTCCCATGTTTTCCCCCCTTTTCTTGCCCGTCTCCAACTCCCGTCTCCCAAATTTTTCCCCGGCCCCCCCTTTCCTCTTTTATCGTATTTTCCATCGGGGAAACCTTTCGTGCTGCTGTCAAGGGGTTTTCTTTAGGGGTGTCCTATCTATGCAACCCTTTTTCCCCTTTCCTCTTTTCCCTTTGTTTTTGTCTCCAATCCACAGTTCCCTGGCCCTTAAATGTTAACCCTCACTCTTCTCCATGTCTCCGGTCCATATAGAAGGTCAGCCTTGCTATTTGAGTTAAATATCATTATCTTAGTTTTATTCCCCGGTCATTCTTGGGCCCATATGACTTAGAATTTGGGAAATTCTGACTTTTTTTCGATTTTAAACCTTTAAAATCTTCATTTATGCCACCTTTTTAATGTTTAAACACTTTCCAAATATGTAAAACATCCACCTTTTTTGAATGCTCCTCTCAGTGCAAACCCTTCAAAAAAAGGGCAGGTCAAACCAGATACCGGGAAATCCTCATAAGAGCTAAGATTTCCAAGGTTTTTCACCCAAATTTTAAAAGGGCCCGTTGAATGGATTGGGCACTCAGATGCAAAAAAACATATCCCAAAGCATTAATGGAAGCAGTTTTAAGGGGGAAGACGATCTGTTGATGAAAAGAAAAAAGCGCTTTAAAAACCTTAAATTGACTTTGAATTATTTAATATAGACATTGTTTTAATCCCCGTATTAATCACCAAATGTTACGCAAAAAACACAAGAGGAACCGCCAAGCGAAAATTGCACTTGAAGCGCAGAAAAAAAACGACATGCGAAAAAAGACAAACACACACAGGGCCATGCGGTATATTTTATCAGTATGATGCAAGTCTTCAAAAGCCACCCCCTTTAAAATTTTTTCCCTTTAAATAACCTTTTATTGGGATTTTTTAATTTTCTGCTTATGCCGCCCCCGTCCCCATTACGGGACCGCCTGGGTCGGCCCCCTCTTTGAACAAGCATGGCACTGCCCCAAACACCCACACTTCCAACCTTTTCGTATGCCCCACCTTGGGAGGGGGGGTGTTACTGGATTGGACTCTACAGTTCTCACAACACATCACAGAAGGGAAAAGTCTGAGGAGTTGTCATTAGTCACTATCACTTGAGATGGAAGGGTATTAAATTTCATTTATTCCTGAAGTAGGAGACGATATTACTTTTTTATTTTTAAACAAAATAGAATGTATATCCTGGTTGGGGGGAGCTACATGGTTTTTTTTATAGGCTAGAGATGATTAAAAACAGCTATGTCAAAGCTTTTCCACGCAGTGTAGGCCTACAGGAGTGATTTATTTTGGGACATCTGGCAGAAGGAAAAGTTTTTATACCTTAGCTGCGGGTTTTAACCCGTGACCTAGTATTTCAGAAATCAGTACTCTTGTCAGTACCCACACTAACCGACAGTAAAAATTTAAACCACCCGGGATACACTCTCATCTCAAAATTTTTTCCTTTGCCACAGGTACCCCCACTGAAGGCCCCCCTCTCACCAACAAATTTTTGTCACCGACAGTAAAAACCCCCCTCACCGTTAGCACCCCCGCTCACTGACAGACACCCTCTCACCGAAGTACACCACGCTCACCAAAATGGGGGGCACCCAAAAATTTTTTTTGTTTTAAACCCTTTCTGGCTGTAGTAAAGATCTTTTAGGGGGGGTGTAATACGGTGGGGCGGGGTCTGAGGAAAAAGGCCGCATGGCTAGTGCAGTCGCCTTAAACCTTGCCTTTAAAATTTTTTATTTTTTGCCGACAACAAAGGAAAAAAAAAGTTTTAAAAAAAATTCCTTTTTAAAAAGTTTTTTTTTGCTCAATTCTATGAAATTTTTTGGGAGTCCTTTTATGACGCTGCTGATTCATGTTTGCGTGTATGCTTCATTTTCTTTCCCCAGTATCCTCACCATTTAGGCGAGTGAAGTTCTCCTTCTTCAGATGTACTTGTAATTCAACTCTTAGTTTATATCATGGTAAATCCTACGTTTTACAACCCATTTTTTTATCATACATTATCAAGAGCTGGGTATTTTTCTTGAAATGTTTTTTTTTTTTTCTGCTTCTTCCAACGTTTTCAGACATCGATTTTTCTTCTAAAGAGGGTTAACCGGAACCATGTACATCTCCATATAGCTTGTCGGGGTTGATAAAAGGGGATTGACTGTGTGTTTCTCCGTTCAGCGTTTGTTGGGCATTCTTTCAGTGTGGGTGTCTCTGTCAACTTCTGGTTTTTAAATGTGCATATGTCAGAAAGGGGCCCCTTTTTTTTTGTTAAACATATGTTACTTCAGATTATTGTGCCCCGTTCGCCTGAAAAATTAAACCTTTTTCTTCTCTATTGAGTTATTTTTTTATATATGGAGCATGAACCCTAAATCAAAAAAGAAAAATTTAATGCACTGTTTATTAACATTTGTGAAATATTTCTGAATAAATAAAGAAATGTAAAATGATTTTTAGTAAGAAAAAAAATAAAGAACAAATGAGAAAATAATAGAAAAAAATAATAAAAAAGAAAATATATTCCCATATATTTTAAAACAATAAAAAAGTGTTTGTGTTCATACTACATCCATATTCCTACAATTCCCGTAAAGTAACATCATTTCTTATGAATAAATAACGTTTTTAGAACAGTTTTTATATCAGAATATTAAGCTTTTATTTCAAATTAAAAGCACTCAAACAATTGTTTTTTAAATTTAGAAAATTTGAATCAAAACAGCTTTGTCAAAAATGGGAAGCCGGAAATGACGAATGCCCAATAACGATGGGCTAAATAAAAATTTGCCAACTTTTAAAATTATATCGTTACTCTTGGGAGTGTTTGTCCATTGTTTTAAAACAAACGCCCCGTAGTATGCCACCGGAACCCCCCAGGGGTTTAAAACCACGAGAAAAGTATCTGGGTATTCTGTAGTTTTTTTCTTCTGCTATCCTTTTTCCATGGCTTCCCGGTATGTGTCATAAACGGACCTGCGCTTGGGTCTTCACCGGTTCCCCCCTGGGTTTTTCTTTAGTGTTGTTTCTGTTGGCCGACTTAACTCTCACTACTCAGACTAGTGCAGTCCTTTTGGGATGTGCACTGAGGACTGTTTTTGGGGCTCCACAGGGCAGGCTGCCAGTCCCCTTAGCCCATTTTTTGGAGGTGTGCTCTGAGACTGCAGTGTCCCGTTCTAAGTCTGAAAACTGTGGTCTGTGCTTTTCTGTTTAGTGTATTTAAATGTCTTTCAGGGTTTTTATCCCATTTGTTTTTTTCCAGATCATTTTTCCCGGGGTTGTTTCAGGGAGTCTTTTCTTCTGTAAAAATTTTTGTTGGGTGGTTTTGTGTTAGGCTCCCCCAGTCTTTGGGGGGTTTTTTAGCCTTTTTTTTCCTGGACCCCAGTGAGCTGGCCCCCCACTGTAAGACCGTTCGGTTTTTTTTACAACAAGCTGATATTTTTCCGTATGTCCCAAAAGAGCTTGTTTTTGTCTGGGCAGAGATAACCTTGGGGAACGGATCTTGAATCGCCAAAGATTCAAATTTTTGCTGACACTTGCTGGTTTTTGAGAATTAGGGTGCAAAAAAAGGGGTGTTGCCTCTGCTCTTTAAGGTGTGCATGTTTCTCCTTCGCCAGAGAGTGTGTTTCTGTGTTTCCTTGTGGGTGAGTGATGGATTCCTGTCTCCTTTTTCATCTGTAGCTGAGCCATCTGTGAACAGATGTGTCCCCCTGCTTTGGGATATTGCTCTTCCCTAGCATTTGAGTAAAAAGGTTTTGCTCTGTCTCTGTTTACTTTTTTTGGGGATTATTCCCGGGACTTTTTGTGTATTTGGGAAGGGTTTTGGGAAAGGGGTCCTGGTCGGTAATTTTGGGTTTTCACATTTCTGGGCTTTTTTAGGATGTCTGTTGTTGCATAGAAATTCTCTGGTTTTGATGGTTGGGACTTTTCCTTTTAAGTCAGTTTTTTGTTTTTTCTCTTGGGAATTTTTTGTGTGGGGGGGTGTTTTAGCCGTTTTAGTTTTTCAAACTGGGTGAGTGTTTTAAAATTTTTTGGGGGTTCTAGAGGCGGGTTTTTTTTATTTCTATGATAGGGCTGCTTTTCATTGCTCCCAGAGGGTTTCTCTTTGGCCATGTATTGTACCTTTTCTGGTTTCTGTATGTTTGTTTTTGGGTGCTGTTGTCCAAGAGCTGGGCCATATTTCATGATGGGTCTTTGCTCCAGTGTAGACCTGTTTTTTAAAATTTTTTAATTTGCGCCCCAGGACGTGCCAGCTGGGTTTTTTCATCACAATAAGTCTGTGTATGGTTTTTTTTGAATTTTGTCTATGTTTGGCTTTCAGGTGTCTGTATCTAGGGTGATTCCCAAAAAGGGAAAGGGGGGTGTATCTGTTTGGGGTAATGTTTCTTTTCTAAATTGATGAATATTTTTTTTCCCTTTTGTGAGGGGGGAAAAAAAAAGTTGCTTGGTTTTTTTGTGGTTAATTTTGAGGCCCCAGCTTTTTTTCCCTCTTCACTTTTTTCCCCTGTTTTGTAATGATCTGACCCTAGAAAACCCAAAATTTAAAACTGCCATCCCTACCCCACGGGAACGGGAAAAGTGGACAGCCTTTACCCTTCCACCTGGGAATAGATAATTGAATAGACCCGGGAGGGGGTTTTCAAAGGGTTGTCCCCAGAGATAACAGAACAACGAAAATCAATTTTTTATGGTTGGGGGAGTCAAAAGGGAACGGAGAGCGAACACAATTTAAAAGCTGATTGAAATCGGGGACGTCGCCGAAGGACAAGCACTAGAGATCTAAAAGGAATTAAGATGGGACGTAAAAAAATAGCCAAAAAATTTTTTTATATATCACAATACGAATAATCAAAATTCCCCAAAAAAGGAACAAGAGAGAGAGAGAGAAAAGAAAGCAGATGGGGGAAAAAATTTCATGGGCATCAAATAAAGGGAAAATGGGTAATTGGAAGAATATTCTTGATTGTAGTTCCAAGGGAAACAACCAAAAAAAAGTTGTCGTTGAACCATAACATTAAAAAACCCGTGATCGTTTTATCTGTCAAAATGGACACGAAAGGGTATAAATAAATATATGAATTGACTCATGACATGGATAACTTGAATATGTTTTTCTTGTATTATCAGTCTCTACATCTTATATGGGATATGTAAACATTGTATTTTAAAACATATGATATTAAAATATCTTCTAACAGATCATCTAACACAGTGGCTGTCAACCTGTGGTCAAGAC
The DNA here is from genome assembly GCA_020796225.1 of Arion vulgaris. Taxonomy (NCBI): domain Eukaryota; kingdom Metazoa; phylum Mollusca; class Gastropoda; order Stylommatophora; family Arionidae; genus Arion; species Arion vulgaris. The sequence goes on from JADZMA010000132.1 coordinate 49,413, forward strand.
CCTTGGGGTCGAACGAGCATTTCAAAGAGGTCGCCTAAGATCATCGAAAAATATATATTTATCATAATTAGAAATAAATATGTCACAATATATAATTACATATTGTTTTGTGACTAATCACTATGCTTTAATTATGTTCAGTTTGTAACAATGAAAATACATCCTGTATATCAGATATTTACATTACGACTCATAACAGTAGCAAAATTACAGTTATAAAGTAACAATGAAAATAATTGTATGGTTAGTCACACAACATGAGGAACTGTATTAAAGTGTCGTGCATTAGGAAGGTTGAGAACCACTGATTTAATCAAATCGTCGCCATTAATATTTGGATTCTTCGATAAAGTTTATCCTTTTTTCATGTTTGTACACGCAGATATAACCACAACAAGGTCCGTCCTTAGGTTGAAATGTCGTGCATCGGATTAAGGACGCTTTAATTCCCTACATAATAAACAAAGACAACACTTTTTGCAGCCGGTGTAAAGTGTCATGATATTTAGGCGGCCTGTCATAGTTCCCCAGATGGCAGTGGAGGAATGGACAGTTAGCCAGATAGCTAGTGTAGTTTAGTATAGTTAGATATTTAATAGTTGAGACTATGTGTTGCATTCTTCTTAGAGAGTGTCCAAATATGGATCTCATTTCCATATTTTATAAGGCTGAACAACAAGAGGGAGAATCTGTCCGTAATTTCTCCCATCGGCTAATGGATCTGTATAAAAAATCACTGGGCCAGAGTAGGGAACGGCAATCGGTCATGGATGCCTGTATTGAGAGATCGTTTTATAAATTCTGTGGGGGATCGTTTATGTTCTAGGATGTTGTTGAAAAGGTGGTGGAGATCCTCCATCTCCTTCCTCCTATGTAGGGAGGCGCATGCGTTGGGAGAACAAACCACATGTCGGTCTGTCTGGGATGCAACGTTGCATGGAAGACCTGGAATCCAGGGTAGCAGAGCGACATTCTGGGGCACGCTGCCGTATTACTGCCAGACCCCTCCCCATCACACCTCATTCTGTCAAGTATGGTTTTCGTCCGCAGAATCGCCTACAGGGTTCCACGAGGCGCCATAAGAGAGAAAATTTGGGGGGCTATTTTGATTGTTCTTCTCTCCACAGCCAAGACATAAGACGACTTCAACCCATGGGCATAGCCCATGACGGCTGTCTATTGAACATATGATGTGGTTGGATATGAAGCGAGGGAGGAGCAGCAATTCTCTCCCATTAGTCCCTCTATATCAATTGGCAGTTGCCAGGTAGACCCAAGAGATACTGGTGATGATTTGTTCTATAATAGGTCTAACGAACACCTAAATTTCTTCCAGGTTTCGAATGACGTGTGCCAGGAAAACAAAATTGTTGATATGACTTTTTCCGATGTTGATGATTTAAGTACCATGCCTAATTTTTTATTAGATTTTCCCCGTGTAGAGGAAAATCGCGATTTGATTTCAGTTATAAAAGATTCAGATGCAGAGCCGAATTTATTTCTACATTTTTCCTGTGTAGAGAGATTGATTCAAAGATTGCGATACAATGGAATCCCTGGTGGAGTGGTCCAATATTGACCCCATTGCTTTGGTATCATCCGTCGATGTATCATGTGTAGAGCCGAATATCTTACTACCTTCTTCCTGTGTGGTAGTGGTTCTCTCAAGTCTGCCATACATTGGAATCCGTTGTCGATTGGTCCGATGATGAGCCATATGTCTTAACAGACCCTCCCTTGATAGAGGTAATAAAATTTCGGGAAATCCAGATGGTGAATGAGTCCCTCATCTGTGGGGCAATTGTAGCGCAGGACATAAAAGGGGATAGTCGATGTGTATTTGAGGATAAGGGACATGAACAGGAAGAGGCTGACATTAAGGAAGTCATTAGTGGTTCCGGTGAGGAATTGAGAGTGGTACAGAACAGTTTATCGCTGCCTTCGAAAAAGGTCATCCACGACAAAGAACGACCAATAGAACATTTGGATATTGTTCCACGTTCACCATCAGGATTACAATGCAATGTAAATCGTATACTTCATCTCATGGGACACATAACGTTGAATCTAGAACGCGAAGGCAACCTCGTGCAGGTTACAGGATTAATACATTATGGTTTACGAATACTAACAATTAAGACAAAAGTCAAACGGCGAGGAAATCATAAAACATTACAGGTTAATTCAAAAAAATTTAAACAAGCTGTAGTGGACAAAAATAGTAAGACGTTTATCAAGTGTGCTGACCGTAGCGGTCAGTCTGGAAGAGTGCGGAGGAAAGAAAGGTGGCCTAAATCTATCCTTAGAGGTGATCCTGCAGTTAATTTAAATCAGGAGAAGAATCAACTAAAGATATCTTGTCCCAGTGACACTTCCTCGACAACACGGGTAATTGAGATCCCTGAGGATGAGTTCAACGATGACGATATAAAAATTTCAGGATCCAGCGAGTGTGCCTACGTGCATACTGCTATTGTTAACCCCCAGAGACAGTGGTGGTGAAAATAAATGCACCTCACTACCAATAAGTCGAAAATGATAGGACAGATGCCAGATCCCGAACTCAGAATATAAGCACAATATAAACTGCAACGCTAAAATTGATTTTCATATCTGGCCAAAATCAGATACAGTGCGCACTGGTTCTGATGTGCAAAATAGTGTGCATCTTGACCGAAATTTTATCGGTCAGAGGGACAATGCGTTGTTCCATCGCGTACATTCCATGGCCAGGCCTGTACAATGGAATACTATCGCAGTGATTGGGTTCTTTCTGTTGGTTTTTGGTGCTGGTGCCCTATGTTCCCATCAGCATGATTTGCAAGGGTTGATTCTTCCATTTAGAGAAAGGGGTATAGTCCTTGTCTTCTATTTAATGATTGGGGTCTTCATGATCCATGACAAAATACTTCGGGTAGATGTTGTAATTTGGGTACACGGATCCCACTGATGTAAACCCATGGACGGTCCCGGGGGAAGGCGTTGATCATGATGACAACCATGTTTTTGGATTTACACAATAGCGGGAACCAACGTTCCAAACAAGCCTGATGTCGAAGATGAGGTTGAACCAGATCAGGAAATTTTTTGAATTGTTGTCTACATTCGGGGGGATTATAACGATATATCGAAGGACTGTCAGATTCATTTAAATCACATAAAGTGAATTGAGGTTTTGTTTGGGCATTGAAGCTGCATTGTATTGCCTTTCTATGGTCCGGGGATGGGAACTCACAATCATTCGGGAATTTGGTGGTTTCCCTTGGGGTTTTGGATGAATGGTAATATTTCATTGATGGGGGTTATTTGATTGGGAACCAAATATTGGATATTTTGTCCATTGAGATTGTTAAGTTTTTAATACTCAATGTGGATACATTGGGTTTAATTGAATATATTTTGTGTATTTGGAGTAATTTATACTGGGATCCGCATGTTGGGAAGATAATTTGATTACTTTTCAATTAGAGGTTGAAATGTGAAATGGTGGGGGATATTTGATAATCACCCCATTAATTATTTGATATTTGATAATGGTGGGGATATTTGACGTCAGTTGATGTTGATGGCAGACATTAACTTTTCACCGTTCATTGCTAGATATGATTATATGATGTCGATCCGAGTATTTTTGAATTCTTGGATTATTTATGCCCAGGATTGGGGTTGTTGATATTAATATATGATGTTGGCTATTGGCATCATATAGTTGTTCCATAGTTGTTGGTCATATGTTAAATCTTGGGAGTTCATTATTTCCTGGGTTTGGTTGGTTGATATTACTTGTTGAGGACATATAACGTGAAAGTTTAAGTTATATATATGTTTTTCCTTTTGTTTCGATTTGTAATTTGTTTTTTTGTTTGAGATTTCGATAATGTGACAAGACTCTGACATGCAAGAAAGACATAGGATGTGACATACTGATGCAAGCTGCATCAAATCAATACTACCTCATGTGAGGATTGATGTCCTGGTACAGCCACCTCACATTGGCCAAGTGTTATGCTGTTGGGTCACCTGCGGAGTTACACGCTGATGTTTCATTTTGATAAATAATTATGCTGATTAATTTCTATTACTTGGTTTCAGCACAAGAGCACAGAGGGGTTACTGTTGTTGTTAACCATGGTCACCTATGACCAGTTGATGAGTCACGTTCAACGACGTGTGGTGACTAGTTCCCATTGCTCATTCAACTTGGGTCTTCCTGA
>JADZMA010000133.1:0-52991 GCA_020796225.1 Arion vulgaris
AAAAATGTTTGAGGTGTTGAATGAGATCAAGACACGAAAGGATTATCTCAATATAAGAAGAGGCAGTCATAATTTTTCGGGCATGTGATGAGGAGGGAGGTTTAGAACACATTGTGACAACCGGTAAAATTGAGGGTAGATGAGACAGAGAGAGAAAATTTTGGATAACCTGACTTCATGGCACAGTAGAGCGTCAACATCTGAGTTGATAGCAAACACCAGCGACAGAGATTTGTGGAGATCCATGTATTGCCTGCGCTAGCGTGCACGCACCTTGATGATGATGAAAATAACGTTTTTATATGTTGGGGCACACCTGACTAATGACTGTGTACCACAGGCACCATATGGCAGTTGCAATAATAATACTAGTAATACTAATAATAATAATAAGTCATACTAATAGTATCATTAATAAAAATAATAATAACAGATGAAAAGGTAATTATAACTAAACGTTAAATGTTTAAAAAAATGTGCTAAAAAGAACAGGCTTTTTATTTCAAAGTACTTTTTTCCATGTGAAATTATGTGAGTGCTTAGTGAAAATTATGTGAGCGTTAGTGAAATTAAATGAATGCTAGTGAAATTATGTGAGCGCTGTGAGAATTATGTGAATATAGTGAAGATATATAAATCTAGTGAAATATTAAGAAAGTGAAATTATGTAGGACGGAAGTGAAATTATGTATGCATGTGAGAATTAGTGAGCGCTAGTGAAATTATGTGAGCAGTGAAATTATGTAAACGCTAGTGAAATTATGTGAGCGAGTGAAATATGTAAAGCTAGTGAAATTATGTGAATGGAGGTAAATTATGTAAACACTAGAGAATTATGTAGCGCTAGTGAAATATAATGAATGCTAGTGAAATTATGATTAGTTCTGTGAACTATTCCAGTGAGCGACATAAATTCAATATATCTTATCGCATGGACCGCATCACTCAAAGGCGGGTTTACTATTAGTTGCATTTTATTACTTTTCTTTATGATTGTAGGTTTATGCTTTTAGTGAAACTATGTAAAGTGAAATATAAAGATACGAATACATAGCATTGTGACTTATGCTAGAAGTAGAAGTAGAACAAGATTTACTATTCATTCTAAGATACCATGTGACCATAAAACAACAAAAAACTAGTAATTTTATGAATGGTCTGATGTTGGTTTGTGAACAGTTAATAAACCATACATTCCTTCACTATTTTCTTAATGTTTTTGTATTCATAAATGTATTATCTATATAAAGAGAGCAGTTAGATTGATTTATACAACATATTGTTCATCAAGACCCTCGGTAAGTTGGATTTTTGTTCTCACAATTTCAATTAGTTTTTAAATTCATGCTAATATATTTCATGCATATCAACACTTAACATTATATTTTCGGATACAATAAATATTTATGAAGTAAATTCATTTATCTTTAATTTGATATATAAGTTCAACTTTAAATCAAATTTAGAAACAATATTTTAGTTTAGCTAAAGTATGTGTGCAATATTTTGAAGCTAAAAAATAATTCCCTTGAGAGGTTAAAAACCGGTAGTGAATCAGTGAAAGCAGGCAGAGTAAATAAGGTGCCAGGGCGTATTGCATAGGAGCCTACAGGCACAGATTTTGACAACACTGATATGAACCCTCTCCTTAATACACATACCTAAACTCTTGTGTGATAAGTGTAGGGAACACTGGTAACATTCCTAATGACATTCTCAAAACTAAGTTCTTTCAATTTGAATACAGAAATCTCAACATAAATCACAACCTTCAATAGATTGTGCAAGAGTTACAACTAGATTGCAAGGGGGTGTCTGGCCGAATGGTTTAAAAGGCGGGTTTCCCCGTTCGAGAGACCTGAGTTTGATCTTCCGTAAAGACAAGGAGTTTTATTCAGGCAAAAGAACAAATTCATATCAAGTGAGCTGCCATAGACCCTGACATTCTTAACGCATTGAGGAGTCTTTCCAAACGGGAGGATTTTCCCAGGGCTGTGAATGTCTTTTCCTTGACCAGTATAAGAGAGATGGGTGTCAATATTGGTGCAGCTCAAGCGAACATACCAAATATGCAAAGAGTTGATTAATCAACATCGAACTGGTGTGTTGGGCCGCTGGACTTGTTGGGTGGAGATCAGCATCTATGGACATGTCCAGAGTGCTATGATGATAGTCTGATAACTCTAGAAAAATCATAACCTGAGCAGTTTCACTCGACTGCACTAACTATGCAGCCATTAAATTTGTCAGACTCCATTTTCCTTTGTCCTACACCAGCCTACCCCGTGGTAACACAGGCAGTAAGAAAGTTTTTAAAAAGATTGTGCACATCATCATTACACATCTCAGACTCATGTTTTTCCTCAGTCCCCACACCAGCCTAACACATGGTAAAGCAGTAAAGAATAGTTTTAGTAGATTGTGCACAATCATCATATATACCCTCAGACTCAAGTTTTCCTCAGTCCTACACCAGCCCTAACACATGTAACACAGGCAGTAAGAAAGTTTAATAAGATTGTGACACAATACATCATATATACCGACACAAGTTCTTCATTTGATTAGACACAAATAAAATATTGTCAACAATGAAATGCCATCTTTCAAACTATTCTGTTTAAACATTGACAAAATGTCATAGAAGATCTTTGACGGGGAACTTTTTTTTCTTGATATTTCCATACTGTCTTCTGCTAAAACAGTCATGGTATGATATTGGTGGGCATTTTTCCCGACCTCTGCCCAGCGAGACTGAATTCTGTTGGTGGAGTGTTACAGAAATTCCAGTGATGAAACACAGAACCTTCTGGATCAGTCACGAAGTTCAATATCGAAGTCCTGATGGTGACCGGACCATGAACTGGGGAAAAAAAACAAAAAAAGATGACAACAAGCTCAACTAATCTGTCTAATGAAAATGAAAATCGGCATATCCTAAGGCTAGCCATCACTACAGTAATCTGTCTAAGCTTTTCTGTAATTGTAACAGTTGAAACTGTGGCGAATAAGATGGTTGATTTATTCCAGCAAAAAAACTGACTAAAATCAAAGCGTACAAATTCATAAAAAGATCCTGCAAGTCCACCCATTTTCCCAACAATGTAAATATTTGAGAATGAAGTCATGCAGATCTAAATTTCTGAGAAGTGGTTGCATATTTTTGTTTTACAGTTGGTGTGTACAATTATTTGTTGCTTGTATAACACCCAATAAGCCAATACATCAGCTTTTGTAGGCGCATACTGGCACATCATACAATCCCTTTTACATTTGGGTCACATACAAATCACAAAAGTGGTTAACAAGTGGTCAATAAGGAGCATTTGAAGGAAAGAAGCTAGGGGTAACTGTTACACTAGTGGTTGCTAGAGGGAAATGTTAACCCTAGTGGTTGCTAGGGGTACATTTATGCTAGTAAATTGCTAGTTGTAACTTAAATAAAAAAAAAAAAAAATACAGGAACCCTTTCATCCTCGTGGGATAAGGGCAATACAGTGTTAGGTCTGTATTTTTCATTGACCGTCGGCACCCGATGGGTGATGTGGTCAGCATCACGCCCCGCCTCTCTTTCCCAGAGCATGTCCGGTGGTTGAGGCTTGGTCGACCTGAGAGCCGTCGCGGTTGGGAAAAATTCCACACCCACTGAGGAGTTATCTCCAGACCACCAGCCTTGAGGCGGTTCCAACAACTTGCTACTGCGGCTCTCAGTTGCTTAAAGGGTTTAAAGGGTTAAAAGTCTGTTTGCGAAGTTGTCTCTTGCAGTCTGTATTCTATTCAAAAGAAAAACATCTGTATCCTCCAAGGTTTGAACCTTTTGCAAAATAACTGAACAAGTATTCTAACCTCTTGACTATCCACTTGTTGCATTTATTAAAGAGAAGAACATTTAAAACTGTGGTCTTTTTGGCATTATTACACTTCATCATCATCAAATTGTCTATCGTTTATAGGCGTTGCTTGCTCTCTTTGCAGGCGTTTGAAATTCACTCTGTCTCTAAACAGTTCACCCACTCGCGATGGTCATATTCATGGTTTCTTTAATATCTTGTAGCTATCTTCTTCTTGGGCTGCCTCTGTGTCCTGGGACCTTGCCCTCTAATATTGTTCTCTCAAGCCATCGTCGCGATGTGACCAAAGTATATAACTGAAAACAAGTATTCTAACCTCTCGACTATCCACTTGTTGCATTTATCAAAAAAAGCATTTCAAACTATGGTCATCTTGACATCATTACATTAGATTATATTATTTGTACACTGTCTAAAATACTAACTTTTGAAGAGTTGGATTTTTTCTGGTGTCATTTTTGGGTTGGTTTGTTGAACCACCTGGCAAACCAGAAGGAAATCAAATCAATTATACATTTCAAAAAGATTGCACATAACTCTGAATAATTATTTGTAAATGTGTATTCTTGTTCAGAGTTTGCTTTTATAAAGTGAGATGCACTGCATTATTTTGGTGTCTTTCAGTCAGTCTTATTCATGCATTTGTTTAGTTTCATTTTCTCTAATTCTGTGTTTCCCCCATATCACCAGGATAAAAAATATTTCCAGAACAGGTTTTTGTGTGCACTTCATAAATAGTGTTTTCATTCCTCTATTATCTCTCAGTCCACCTTTTGTGTGGATGATGTTTTCTTGTATCCACTGTATGAGAAACACTGCTCTTTGAGTGTACCAACTAAGGAAAAACAATTATTAACATCTGAAGAAGTCTTTATCTAAGCTTGTTTTGCCTCATCACTGTTCAGGATAAGAGATTATAGAAAGGCTTGATTTTAAAGCTTTATAAATAGTGTTTTCCGCTCTGTTGTTTCTGAGGTCCACCTTTTGCATGGATGGCCTTTTGCTTTATATCCACTTTATGGATAGCATTCTCTTTGGGGCGCACTTCAATAATACAGTTACCACTGTCTGTTGGTAATCTGCTTATAAAGCCAAACATTTAACTTGTTTCTTGGTGAATTCAGTCTTCTTTTTGTACCCACTTTTTTCTACTGATGTCTTCATTTCTAAACCTGTCTCTTCTTGATACTCCCAGCATTCTACATAGACACTTCATCTCTGTTGTAACTAGTTTTCTTCTATCGCTTGATGTCAGCGTCCAGGTTTGGCACTGATAGCATTAGTTAATGGTAGCTTATTGATATTCGGTGCTTTAAAAGTTACCAACAACACCAGAAAAGACAAGTCAAACATCAGCATAAGAAAGAAAGTTGACACAGAACCTTGCTTGAATTCGTTGGGAAAAAAGAATGAAGTGGTTTGGCCACTTACAAGAATGTATCCCAAAATCCACAGTGTATAAGTCTTCTACAACAGGAAGAAGGCGAGGGAAGACCACAAAAAAATGGTTAGCAGAATCCCGTCAAAACGTAAAAATAACAATCACCAAGCCACCAGAACAGTGCAAGACAAAAACAGAAAACCATGACATGGGCAACAAAAGTAGCAGTATGACAACAAAGAAGAATGCTATAGAAAGGACTGCTGTAAATTGGGGGTTTAAGGCAAAGTAAACTAGTTCTACAAAGTACAAAACACAAGATACAGCGACATTTTGATCACAAGGTCTTTAGTCAAGCAAAGCTTACAAGACAAATGGAATACAGACAATAGTCACACACAACAGATATGTTAAACTAAATGCTCTGTGACCCTTGTAGCTAATCATCATCAAATACTTGCCACTAACAGTCTTTCTGAATTTCTCTCTCACAGGTCAGATGCCTCGTCTCTGCAGCCGTCATGTGCAATCATTAGTTATATCCTGAATGCATCTTCTCTGTGGTCTTCCTCTTCTTTCTCTTTCTGGGATACCTTCTTCATAATGGTCTTCTCCAACCCTTCTGTCTCTTTACATGTCAAAATACTTTTCATTGTTCATTCTTATTTGTAGCATCAGCAGTTTTCTTTTCATTTTGTGTTTTTTCTGGATATATTAATTTTTATTTTAGGTTCTTTCTGAATAGATCTTCAAACTTCAACGCAAGATCAAGTATAATATGTAGCTCTTGCTCATAGGGATTTTTTGTTTGATTTATTCTTGATTCTCCTTAGAGGTGAACCTGAATAAAAGCATGCAGAAACTGGATGTGCAGGGTATTTCCTATCAAAGGAGAAGTAAGATGCCTCATTTCCTTTACTAGTCTACAGAACACCCTTGGGCAAGGTAGAGTATTTTCGATGATTCAGTGAGTTAATATAACAGGTTTTTCTTTTCTTTTCCCCAATCCTGTTTTGCCTCACAGCGTCAGGATAAGAAGAGATTTCTATCCTTGTGTGTATCGTGAAAGTCCTTGTGTGACCTTCCTAAATAGTGTCTTTCGTTGCCTCTGTTATCTCTGAAATAATCAATGTATGACATATGCAAACCTAGTCAAACACAGAGAGTTTCTGCTAGATAGGAACCATAATCTGTTTGCTGAATCATTCAAGCAAAAGGCTTACAGTATGTTATGGAGTCTCTGGCAAAAGTGGTTAAGACATTTGCTGAATCATTCAAGCAAAACACAGTATGTTGGAGGTCTCTATGGCAAAGTGGTTAAGACATTTGCTTGTTGTTCCTAAAAGGTTATAGGGTTTGGATCAGAATGAGTCACATGTCCAATTTTTGTGTGAGATCCCAAGGATTGTTGCGAAAGCTAGAGAGTTCATGCTATGGGTAACACTCTTGACACTATTTCTGCTGACAGAGACAGAGTTATATGTGAAACCAGTGCAAATGAAGTCATCGTTTGCTTTTATACCATTTTTGTTCATGAAAGTTTTATTAAAAATAATGAGAAATGTGACATACTTGAAAGCGTAGAACAACTGCTTGATGATCTATGCAGTGCGCTCAGCATCTTGAAAGCTTATTTCTGGCTTAACTGTGACCTCGGAGACTAATGTTGGCTCATCAGGAGAGTTGGGAAGTGTTGAAGGAATTACAGATATAGATGTAGATGATGCAGCCGAGTGGGGACACAGAAGAAGATCTGTGTTCTATAACGAACAAGAGAAATGGTTAAAACTATGAATCTTGTGAAAAGAAATGTTTAAACACATGATTATTTTGTAATAAAAGAAACATTATTTACACAACATTTTTGACAAGATCAATACTGAATATTTATTTCTTCTTATTTGTGATTACTATTTTGATGATTATACCATCAGGCCTTGTTCTTATGATGAAATCTGCTGTTGTCTGGAGCTTATCTCTGGTGTCATCTAGTTTTAAATGTAGTATTGTATTGTAGGGTCAGCATCCCCTTCTAGGGAAGAGATACAGGGGACAGTTTTGCAGGACATGTTCTGTGGTTTAATCAGCGGTGCCAAAGGACACAGAGGGATGAAGACAATCATAGAATGTTCAGCCTGTTATGTCCTGTCCTGAGTCGAAAGCTAATGGTCTATCCTTGAATATTTGTTTAGATTATAATACTGCTAGATGATGGACAATTAAAAGCAATGAATAAGATTGCTGGAAGTCACGAGATGTGGTTTTATAGAAGAATGATGAAAATCCATGAGCAGCGTAGAAAACAAATTATGAGGTTTTAAAAGAGACCTGCAGCTAAAGAAACCTGATTAAAAAGAATAAGAATCAGGCAATCAATGTTCTTCCGTCACATGTCGAAGAAGCGAGGTTTGGAATTTAGGTGACAACAGGTAAAGTACAGGAAAGGAGAGATTATGGAAGGCAGAGAAGATTGTGTTTGGATGTCTTACATTTGTGTTTTGACAAAAGTTTGACATCAGAACTGATTAACTGCATCACAGAGAGGAGAGATTATACCTATCCTTTTAATATCAGTCTCAGCTATCTTCTCCAGAGTATGTCTAGGCCTTCTATACTCCTCTTTCCTCAAGTTACAAACAGTGCCTGTCTTCAGTCGGTCTTCTCAATGTGTGTCTATCCATATAGCGTTCATGTTTTGTGAAGATTTGTTGACTTATTATTTCTACAGGGTGAGATAGTCAGCCACACTCAACCCTCCTAAGTTGTCTCTTCCGACATGTCTGGCAGGTACACATGGCTGCATACTCTTTCCTCCCCTTAGGTGCCGGCAGCACAGGACCTCCATAGTTGTTGTGCCTCTTCGACATGCCTTGTGGGACGCGTGTTACAATTCTTTGCTTCCTTGCGGGCCCTGACACACACAGGCCTATCTATAAACTCTATATGTATATTATTTTGTATTATCAATCATGGATATGAATCATGGATGATAACACAACATTAAGAACAAAATTGAAGTTTTGAAACAAGCTGTTACAGAAATGTTCTTAGAACATCCTGGACAGAGAAGAAAAATAAGACACCCTACAAGACCTGCATATCAAGAGCATTGGCTCATAAATAACATCATGTTCTGGAAGTCAAAATATTTTGGCCATGTTAAACATCACAGTGGGTTGGAAAGAGCAATAATGGAAGGCATGGTTTCTGGAGTATGAGACAAGGAATGACCAAGATAAAGGTGGCAGCAGGACATAAAAAGAAACATTGAATATGATGCTGGGGAGGTAGGAAAACTTCAGAGACATGCTGTCTTGATCATATACTTATACTGAACCTGCAAGTTATAAAAACAAATGTTACCTTTAGAAATTTTGCTGATGTTATTTCTATCTTTATTGACATTCAACTGACTCATTCTTTCCCCCCTTCTTGTATTGTATGCCATGTTTCACTACCATCATAATTCTTCACAGATAATGTCATGGTTGTGGATGCTGATGATTGTTTGAAGCCAGACTCCACACGTACAACCAAAGGAGGTGGAGCAATGTATCTTTCTGATGAAATACAGTTGCGGAAGAAAATAGCAAATAGAATTGTTGATCTGGAGTTTCTTAAAAAAATTTCAAAGATGCTGATGAAAGAAAGACACATTTTCCTTGTATTTCTGAAAACAGTCATTATTTATTACTTGCAATAGTCAATTTGACCACATAGGTATGAAGATATCTGGAAAAAAAGTGAGTACAACATCAGTACTAATTTTATCATGAAATAACAAATTAAATGGTTTGGGCCACATAAGCGATTACCAACAGACTAGAGTCAAGGAAGATCAAGAAAAGATGGATAGACAATATCAAGACCACACTAAATAAACACAGATATAACACAACAAGGGCAACTCATCTGGCCATGGAATGCAAATTAAATCACCCCACACTTAACAGCAAGAGTGGACAAATTCCATCACCCACCTGGGAGAAGACAATAGATAGACCACAGACTCCAAGTATGAAAAAGTGCGCCTCAAAGGGGTAATGTTACTCCCATACAGCGATACATATCAAAGGTCATCCATCAAAGGTGGACCTCAGAGATAGAAGGCGATGAAAACACTTTTTTTTTAGTGGGACAAAGTCTTTCTAGAAAACTCTTCTTATCCTGACATTGTGAGGGCAAAACTAGGATTAGAGAAAAAACCAATAAGATGCTGAAAATGTAACTGTGTAATTAAACAAAACTGATCCACAAAACCACTTCTTGAAGTTTCATATACAGTAAGCGAACTTTTGTTTCAAGCTTGATATTTTTGTTTTGCAACTATCTATAATCTCCAGTGACACATATAAATAAACAAAATTAGTACAACTTAAAACTCTTGGTGGCCTATTGACTTCACTGTTTCTTCTTCTTCTTCTTCCTTACCTCAAGCCCTAGGAAGCATGGGTCTGCAACCAAGACTTTACAAGCCCTCATATATAAGGCATCTTTAATCTCTCTTCCATCCTTCTCCTTGAGTTGTAGCTATTATTTTCTGAGTTTTTGATTTTTGTAGCTATTAGTGTTTTTTTTGAGGTAGGGTAGTTAGTCCCGCCCACCCTCCTCATTAGCCTCTTACGACCGTGTGGCAGGTAACAGTGGTTCTATTATCTACACCCCGATTTGGCCCCGGTAACAACTTGGGGGTTGCCTTATTTGTTTACCGTGTCTGAAATACACATCAAACATAACTGACCGTGTGAAGAACTGGTTCTTTATAATAATTTGGATGTCATCAAGTATGAAAATAATTTGGATCTCATCAAGTATGAAAATAATTTGGATGTCTTCATGTGTGAAAATAATTTGGATGTCATCAAGTTAAATAATTTGGATGTCATCAAGTATGAAAATAATTTGGATGTCATCAAGTATGAAAATAATTTGGATGTCATCAAGTATGAAAATAGTTTGTTCGACAAGTATGAGAATTGACACTGTAAAGAAGATTTCAAATAGTCTGTTCAGTTAGTCTGTAGGTGTATCTCTTTGTTACAGTGCTGTTTATCTCAGAGTTAGTGATCCATCTAGATGTTGTAACTAGTTTCAAAGTAAGTTGTCGTTCTACAATGCTCTGTCATAGTCTGATGATATTTAAAGAAGATCAACATCATCAAGGTGCGTATCCTTTAAAGGACATTGCTCTCTTTGCAGCACATCTGAAATTCACTCAGTCTCTAGTCAGTTCACCCACTTCTTTGATGGTAATATTCATGGTTTCTTTAATATCTTGTAGCCATCTTCTTGGTCTGCCTCTGCATCCTGGGACTCTGCCCTCTAATATTGTTCTAAAGAAGATACTGCAAGCATTTAAGCCACATTTCGAACATGTCAGCTCCTGCAATTAGGTGATAGTTCTTGCTTTGTCTACAGCATTCAGTGTATTTTGTTGAGGCATGTTGTTGTGAAACTGATTATGCAGTGTTGTGTTTCTGATAAAACAAATTTGTGTCTAGTTCATCCAACACTAAGTCTCTCCCATATTTCACTTTTATTTGCAAACACATTTTGTTTCATGCTGAAACCTCTAAAACTTGAACCAATTTGAAATTTTCAATAGCCTTTTCTCTCTTTTTCCATTTGGACTACCCTCCTGCCCCCGGACATGTCTATAATTGCTCCAATCTCCTCACAATTATCTTCAAAAGCATTCAGTGATTAACTATTAACCGTGCCATTTCGATGTTGATTGATGAGCGTACTCATACACCTGTTGTGCTGCTTTTTTCTGGCCACCTTAATCTTCAATTCAAGCTCTTGCAATCTAGCTGTTGATGTAAATTGGTTAGATAAAATTCCTCTTTCACCCACACTCTTGGCGTTCAGAGTGTCAGCTCTATCCTTTGGGCTACACACCCCTCCCTCCGGTTATGGTAGAGCCAGCCAGCCTGTCTGCTCTCTCATTTCCATGGACACCAATGTGCCCTGGGGAAAAAGATTAATGTAATTCTAAAATTGCTGACACTTGCAGTGATTCAAACCATTGTCTGTGCCATATTTTTCCTCATGCTCTCTGGGGTGAACATCAGTCCACCTCTGCTTGTAGTTATTATCACACATGTAAATTTTGTCATTCAGAAAATTCAGTGATAGATATCATGTATGATGATCTAAGGAGACCCTGAAATGAACTTTGCCAGAGAGGAAAAATATCCGTCTCAGTTCCATGGAAGAGATTGAGAGTTCCCAGGATAGGCGTTATGGAAAGGCTTGCAGCCCCATGTAATGTCTAGCGTCAGAGAGGATTATTATTCTTCTTACTATATCATGATAATGAAATCTATTTTGGTAAATTTTAGAAATTTTGGCCCTTTCAAGAAATGTTTTTGTGTGTTATTTAGTAAGGTGTTTACATTTCACATTGAACAGTTAAAGTTAAACCTGTTTGTATAGGCTGCCATAACAAATATCTGTCTGTCGCCTGACGGCTGCATTCAGAACAATATCAGTACTTGCAGTGCCACTTAGGCCTTCTGAGCTGCTGCCTGAAAGACAGACAACAGGTGAATCACTTCATCATCGCATAACAAACAACACAGATATCAAAATTCATAGTCTGCAATAATAGCTGTCCATTGCAAATGATGAGTGACAACAGCCTTAGAAGTGTACTGCTACACCTCTGTGGTCTGTGTGGAAGTGACTGTAAAGTCCAATCCTCGAACACAGTCCCCTACACGGTGGGGTATGCATGATCGAGGTAAGACATGTAGGTGTTGTGTGTTTTGTCTTTTTGCGCAGCTCGCCTTCTCTGTGCCTCAACAGTGCAATGATTCTCAGTTATGTAGGTTCCTCTTGTATTGTTACAGTGCTACATTTGGTGACCTTGCACAAGGGATTCCCAGCATGTGGTGTCTATATCAAAGCAAAAACACTTTAAGATTGTCTTCAAGCATTTTTCCATCCACCAACTGATCGTCTGCCCTCTTCAAGATCATCATACATCAACTGTTTTGGGATGTGCTTATCAGGCATCAGCAACCTGACGACCTTTGGCCTTCTGCAACAGGGTGTTGACACTTGGGATCTTAGCTCTTATGAGATTTCTGTATATGGAATTTTGTTCTGCCATTTTATCTTGAGTAGTCTATGTAGACAAGCTATGTAGAAATGGTTTAGTTTTCATTCTCGTTAAATGTCCAAACCACTGCAATTGTTGTCTTTCAATGTATTCGGTGCATGAAATCATGCCAACTCTGCTTCTGATGTTCTCATTTCATAGTCTTATTTCCTGGTGACTCCCATGCCTTCCTAAAGCATTTCATTTCACACGTGGTGAGCTTTCCACAAACTTTCACCCCAAACTTTTCCACCAACTTTCTCACACAACTTTCTCACCCAACTTTCTCACTTCATTTCTCATCAAACTTTCTCATCCAACTTTCTACACCATTTTCCACCCAACTTTTCACACAACTTTCTCACTTAACTTTCTCACACACTTTCTCACACCCAACTTTCTCACTTAACTTTCTCACAAACTTTTCACACCCAACTTTTCACACCAACTTTCTCACTTCCAACTTTCTCACCCAACTTTCTCACACCCAACTTTCTACTTCAACTTTCTACACAAACTTTCTCACCAACTTTCTCACTTCCAACTTTCTCACAAACTTTTCCAGCTTTTCACACCAACTTTCTCACTTCACTTTCTCACAACTTTCTCACCAACTTTCTCACTTCCAACTTTCTCACCAAACTTTTTCCACCCAACTTTTCACACCCAACTTTCTCATCCAACTTTCTCACACCAACTTTCTCACCCCCAACTCTCCTTCACTTTCTCACACCAAACTTTTCACCCAACTTTTTCACACCCAACTTTCTACATCAACTTTCTACACCCAACTTTCTCCACCAACTTTCTCACAACTTTCTCATCCAACTTTCTCATCCAACTTCTCAATCTGATCAACCTGTGTAATTACAACACTGAAACTCTATTTTGTGTGTGGTTTTTTCCATTCACCGCTATGAATTCATCGCTATCAGTGTCAAACCTGAACACTGACATCAAATGATAGAAGAAAACTAGTCACCACAGAGATGAAGTGTCTACGTCGAATCCTGGGAGTAACAGAAGAGACCGGTTGAGAAATGAAGAAATCAGGAAAAAGTGGTTACAACATCAGTACTGAATTTCATCAAGAAACAACAAATTAAATGGTTCATCCACATACGCAGATGACCAACAGACAGTGTACCTCAAAGAGCAATGTTGCTCCGATACAATGGATACAAAGCAAAAAAGGGCCCGCCAGGCAAAGGTGGACCTCAGAGATAAAAAGGTGATGAAAGACACTATTTATGAAACACACACAAGGGCTAGTTCTAGAAATCTCTTCTTATCCTGGCGCTGTGAAGCAAAACACTATTAGAAAAAAGAATCGCTATGAATTGAGGCATAGTTGTGGCGCCAAATATTTGTGTGAAGGTTTGCTTTCCTTATCACTAGTGTCCTCGCCTTTCCCAGGAAAGCTTTCATCCACTTCAGAGGTACTTGTAATTTAGATCTCCAAATCAAATGTTTCAGTTTATGTTCTACTGTTCTCCTTCCACCTTCTATATTCTATGTATATCCTATGTTTATGTTCTCCTTCCCCCTTTTTATATTCTATGTATATCCTATGTTTATGTTCTCCTTCCACCTTCTATATTCTATGTATATCCTATGTTTATGTTCTCCTTCCACCTTTTATTATCTATGTATATCCTATGTTTATGTTCTCCTTCCACCTTCTATATTCTATGTATATCCTATGTTTATGTTCTCCTTCCACCTTTTATATTCTATGTATATCTATGTTTATTTCTCCTTCCACCTTTTATATTCTATGATATCCTATGTTTATGTTCTCCTTCACCTTTTATATTCTATGTATTCTTCTTCTTCTTCTTCACCTTCGCCCTAGGGAAGCATGGAGTCCGCACCAAGGCCTTCCAAGCCTGCCTATCAAGGCCATCCTTTCCAGATCTTGCCACTCTCCCCGTCCTCTTGCATTCCATCCCCAACCCCCTCCCCAGGTGTTTCTGGGTCTTCCCTTACTTCTATTGCCCTGGGGTTCCCACCGGAGAGCCTGTCTCACGATGCTGTCAGAAGGTTTCCTCAGTGTGTGTCCTATCCATCTCCACCTTCTGCTCATTATCTCTTGTTCCACCTGCCGTTGTCCTGTCCTATCCCACAGTTCTCTGTTTGTGGTCTTGTCGTACCATCTCAGATGTAGTATCTTGCGTAGGCATCTATTGATGAATGTCTGCAACTTTTTGGTGTTCCCTTTAGTTGTTCTCCATGTCTCTGCTCCATACAGAAGGACAGCCTTGACATTTGAGTTAAATATCATTATCTTAGTTTTATTCCTAATCATTCTTAACTCCATATTTTCCTTCAGAATGGCAAATGCTGATCTTCCCTTTTGATTCTAACCTTAACATCTTCATCTGTGCCACCTTGAATGTTGTGACATTTCCCCAGATATGTAAATGTGCCCCCTCTTTTAGTGGTGATCCTCTCAATAAGATTGGGTCTCTGGAACCAGCATTTAATCTCAGGATCTTTGTTTTCTCCCCATGAATAGTCAGGCCTAGTTGCTGTGAGACTGTTTCTAGTTTTTTTATTTTCTCTTGCATCTGCTGATGGTTGTGAGAGGAGTGCTAGATCATCTGCAAAATCCAGATCCTCCAATTGACTCATCATGGTCCATTGTATTCCATTTCTTCCCTGACGGTTGTTGATCTCATTATCCAGTCAATGCCAGCGGGAAAAAGGAAGGGCGATAAAAGGCAGCCCTGTCGCACAAGTCTTTATTTGAAGGCCTCTGTCAGTTTTCCTTCATGCAGTACTCAAACGTATTCTCCTCATACATTTTCTTTTTTAATGTTAGCTTCTGGGGGCAATAGTGTCGTAGAAGTTTCCAAGTGTTTCCCTGTCTAGGCTATCGAATGCCTTTTCATAGTACACAAAGTTTATGTAGAGGGATGAGTTCCATCGATTTTTGCTCCACTATGATACGTAGCGTCGATATTTGATCTGTGCAGGATATGTTTTGCCTAAATCCTGCTTGTTCATCCCTTAGTACTGCATCTGTAGTTTCCTTGAGTCTCTCTAGGATGATTCGACTTAGTATTTTGCCTGGTACAGACAGGGGCATTATTCCTCTATAGTTCGGGGAATCTTGAGATCACCCTTTTAGGTTTGACTATATAGCCCTCTCTCCAGTCTTTGGTATTTCTTCCCTCTCCCAAATTTTTTCCCCAAAAAGCCATGTAGCATGTCTGTTGAGATGTCAGCATTGCTTTTTTGGCCTCTGCAGGTATACCATCTGGGCCTGTGGCTTTACCATTTTGTAGTTGGAGAATGGCCTTCTTTATTTCCACTTTGCTTGGCTTGCTACAGTCGATTGTTGATCTTTGCAGCTGGATCTATGTCCGGTTGGCCTGGGAACTGGCCTATTTAAAAAGGGCTTTGAAATGTTCTGCCCACCTCTGCATCTGTTCTTGAGCATTGCCGAGTAATCTTCCAGCCTTGTCCTTAATTGGTTTATTTATTTGTTGGTATTTCCCTGTCAGTTTCCTTGTGTTATCGTATAAATCTTTCAGGTTACCCTTAGCTGCTGCCTCTTCTGCTTCTCTTGCCAGGTCATCTATATACTTTCTTTTATCTGCTTTTATACTTCTCTTCACCTCCTGTTGGCTTTTGTGTATTTTTCTTGTGCTGCGGCCTTTGCTGATCTTGTTCTGCTATTACAGAGGTCAGCCTTTCTGCCTCTTCTCTCTGTTATCTTATCTAACGTTGACTCTGATAGCCATTCCTTGTGGTGGTGTGTCTTTTTCCAAAAGGGTAGTTTCCCTGTACTAGTCCAGGCTTCTTTAACTTTATGCCAGTGGTCTTCAATACTTCCTTCATCAACTTCTAGGGCCTCAAATTTGTTGGAAATCGTGACACTAAATATATCCTTTCCCTTCTGCTCCTTCAGATGTCCCACATTGTATCTCATCCTGTTACCATGCGTGGTCGTCCTTGAATCTCTTGAGTTTCATTCGCACTTTGCTATAACAAGGTGGTGATCAGAGCCCCTCTGCTCCTCTATATACTTTACGTCGTACAGTGACCTTCTGAACTTCCCTGTTATGCAGATGTGGTCGATTTGGTTTTCTGTCCTGTGGTCTGGTGATATCCATGTAGCTGTGTGGATTCTTTTTTGCTGAAAAAGGCTACCTCCTATAACAACTGGTTTGCTGGAAGATCCCCAAACATCTCTCCATTTTCATTTATTTCCCCAGTCCCTGTTTGCCCATGGTTTCCTAACCCAGTTGTCTCTGCCTATCTTTTTCATTAAAGTCTCCTAGCAAAATAGTAAGATCCTTACTTTTAAATTTGTCTAATCACCCGTAACTTTTGTAAAACTCTTCTTTATTTGTTCTTTGCCTCATTTGTTAGGGGTAGCATTGGACTATTTCATTTAATTTTGCATTAGGTTTTTAAGTTGCCCGGATCATTCTTGGTCCTAATGGCTCCCATTCAATTAATGCCTTTTGTGCTTGTTTGACCAACATCAATGCTACTCCCCTCCATGTGGTGCGTCTTCCTCCTCTCTTCCGGGGTAGTAATGATTCCCCGTTTCAAGTCTAGTGTGTCCTGCATTTGTCCATCTGGTTTCGCCCAGTCCCAGGATGGCCAGTCCATATGTCCTCATTTCCCGTGCCACCTGTGCTGTCTTCCCAGTTTGAACATCGTTGGACATTCCAGGTGCCAATCCTGGAGATCTTCCGGGTTGAAAGAAGGTGAGTCGGCAGCCCGATTTTCTTCTCGATTCACCGGTCGCCATGAGTCCTCTACTTGGGTCCCTCTTCTTCCTCGGGTGGCGAGCTTTGAATTTTCTTGGTTGTGGTTTCTGTAGCTATCTGGTGTTTTACATGTGGGGTAGTCAGCCCCGACCAACCTCCTCAGTCGCCTCACGACATGCATGGCAGGTGACAGTGGGTTTATTCTTTACATCCCTAATTTGGGCCCGTAACCACTCGGGCGATATTCTATGTATATCCTATGTTTATGTTCTACTATTCTCCTTCCACCTTCTATATTCTATGTATATCCTATACATGATAGAAAGAGAAGTTTGTATATTAGTACAAGAAGGTGTTGCTCAATATCAGCAATCACCAATACCTCTGAAGTTGGAGAAAGCCTAGCTGCGAGGGACAGTGATAATAAAGAATGCAGATCTCACGCAAAATTAGTCAAAAGCACCATATCTGGTACCCTGACTATGCCTGAATTCAAAGCAGACAAAATCAAGAAGAAGAAAAAGCAATTGCTATGATTCTCAATATGGATAGGATATTGTCAGCATTAGCAAACAACCTGGTTGACATGGTCCTTGAAGCACAGACTACAATAAATCCTCACTCTTCATTGAGACATTTATGTCAAATATGGATGGATATTGCCAGCATTAGCAAACAACCTGGTCGACATGGTCCTTGAAGCACAGACTACAATAAATCCTCACTCTTCATTGAGGCATTAAAGTCAAATATAACCAGAACAATGGATTGTCTGGCCGAATGAATTAGAGCGCTGGCTCTTATATGGGAGAAACCCCCACAAAACTGTCGTTACTGTCCGTAGTACCATTACCATTTTGTAGGTCAGGGGATGAGAGCCTAAGAATTTGATGGCTGCATGGCTAGTGCAGCAAAACTGTTCAGGTTAGGATTTTCCTTTTATGCCTCTGACAGAAAAAAATCTATGGCTCACTGTAGATTGAACACATGTCTCCCACATGGAAGCTCCTGGGTTCAATACCCAGTAAGGATAAGGAGTTTTTTATTGTCTGGGCATAAATAAAACTTCAAACCTGAATTTTTAATTTTTTTACGATCCAGAAGCACTTGAGCCTTTTAGCTCTTGGCTCGGTTCCATGGACATTGTAACCCTTCGATTCGGTACCACGAACACCATGAATCTCGTGAACCTGTGGTATTTCTGCCAGCCATGGAATTGAGCCTGCACTCACAGGGAGCTTGTCACCGATAGTCCAACTCGCTACAAACACACTGGGCAGACGGCAAACCTGAACAGTTATGCAGCGACTGTACTAGCCATGCGGCCTTCAAATTTCTCAGGTTCATGTCCCCACATCCCTGTCCTACACCGACCTAAACTAAAAGTGGTATACAGGCAGTGAAGACAGTTGATTTTGTTTCTTTTATCACCAGAAGAAATAACATGACAAACTTCAGATAAACTGTAGATTCAAGAAGTGAACTTACCTAAAAAGATGAGGTATCAAACTGTAGATTCAAGATGTGAACTTACCTTGAGAAGATGAGGTATCAAACTGTAGATTCAAGAAGTGAACTTACCTAGAGAAGATGAGGTATCAAACTGTAGATTCAAGAAGTGAACTTACCTAGAGAAGATGAGGTATCAAACTGTAGATTCAAGATGTGAACTTACCTTGAGAAGATGAGGTATCAAACTGCAGATTCAAGATTTAACTTACCTAGAGAAGATGAGGTATCAAACTGTAGATTCAAGAAGTGAACTTACCTAGACAAGATGAGGTATCAAACTGTAGATTCAAGAAGTGAACTTACCTAGAGAAGATGAGGTATCAAACTGTAGATTCAAGAGTGAACTTACTCTAGAGAAGATGAGGTATCAAACTGTAGATTCAAGATGTGAACTTACCTTGAGAAGATGAGGTATCAAACTGTAGATTCAAGATGTGAACTTACCTAGAGAAGATGAGGTATCAAACTGTAGATTCAAGATGTGAACTTACCTTGAGAAGATGAGGTATCAAACTGTAGATTCAAGATGTGAACTTACCTTGAGAAGATGAGGTATCAAACTGTAGATTCAAGATGTGAACTTACCTAGAGAAGATGAGGTATCAAACTGTAGATTCAAGAAGTGAACTTACCTAGAGAAGATGAAGTACCAAACTGTAGATTCAAGAAGTGAACTTACCTAGAGAAGATGAGGTATCAAACTGTAGATTCAAGAAGTGAATTTACCTAGAGAAGATGAGGTATCAAACTGTAGATTCAAGAAGTGAACTTACCTAGACAAGATGAGGTATCAAACTGTAGATTCAAGAAGTGAACTTACCTAGAGAAGATGAGGTACCAAACTGTAGATTCAAGATGTGAACTTACCTTGAGAAGATGAGGTATCAAACTGTAGATTCAAGATGTGAACTTACCTAGACAAGATGAGGTATCAAACTGTAGATTCAAGATGTGAACTTACCTTGAGAAGATGAGGTATCAAACTGTAGATTAAAGTGAACTTACCTAGAGAAGATGAGGTATCAAACTGCAGATTCAAGAAGTGAACTTACCTAGAGAAGATGAGGTATCAAACTGCAGATTCAAGATGTGAACTTACCTAGAGAAGATGAGGTATCAAACTGCAGATTCAAGAAATGAACTTACCTAAAAAGATGAGGTATCAAACTGCAGATTCAAGATGTGAACTTACCTTGAGAAGATGAGGTATCAAACTGTAGATTCAAGAAGTGAACTTACCTAGAGAAGATGAGGTATCAAACTGTAGATTCAAGATGTGAACTTACCTTGAGAAGATGAGGTATCAAACTGTAGATTCAAGAAGTGAACTTACCTAGAGAAGATGAGGTATCAAACTGTAGATTCAAGATGTAGAAATTACCTTGAGAAGATGAGGTATCAAACTGTAGATTCAAGATGTGAACTTACCTTGAGAAGATGAGGTATCAAACTGTAGATTCAAGAAGTGAACTTACCTAGACAAGATGAGGTATCAAACTGTAGATTCAAGAAGTGAACTTACCAAGAAGATGAGGTATCAAACTGCAGATTCAAGATGTGAACTTACCTTGAGAAGATGAGGTATCAAATGAGATTCAAGAAGTGAACTTACCTAGAAGATGAGGTATCAAACTGTAGATTCAAGATGTGAACTTACCTAGAGAAGATGAGGTATCAAACTGTAGATTCAAGAAGTGAACTTACCTAGAGAAGATGAGGTATCAAACTGTAGATTCAAGAAGTGAACTTACCTAGAGAAGATGAAGTACCAAACTGTAGATTCAAGAAGTGAACTTACCTAGACAAGATGAGGTATCAAACTGTAGATTCAAGAAGTGAACTTACCTAGAGAAGATGAGGTATCAAATTGTAGATTCAAGAAGTGAACTTACCTAGAGAAGATGAGGTATCAAACTGCAGATTCAAGAAGTGAACTTACCTAGAGAAGATGAGGTATCAAACTGCAGATTCAAGATGTGAACTTACCTAGAGAAGATGAGGTATCAAACTGCAGATTCAAAGTGAACTTACTAGAGAAGATGAAGGTATCAAACTGCAGATTCAAGATGTGAACTTACCTTGAGAAGATGAGGTATCAAACTGTAGATTCAAGAAGTGAACTTACCTAGAGAAGATGAGGTATCAAACTGTAGATTCAAAGAGTGAATTTACCTAGAGAAGATGAGGTATCAAACTGTAGATTCAAGAAGTGAACTTACCTAGAGAAGATGAGGTATCAAACTGTAGATTCAAGAAGTGAACTTACCTAGAGAAGATGAGGTATCAAACTGTAGATTCAAGAAGTGAACTTACCTAGACAAGATGAGGTATCAAACTGTAGATTCAAGAAGTGAACTTACCTAGAGAAGATGAGGTATCAAACTGTAGATTCAAGAAGTGAACTTACCTAGAGAAGATGAGGTACCAAACTGTAGATTCAAGAAGTGAACTTACCTAGAGAGATGGAGGTATCAAACTGTAGATTCAAGATGTGAACTTACCTTGAGAAGATGAGGTATCAAACTGTAGATTCAAGAAGTGAACTTACCTAGAGAAGATGTGAACTTACCTAGAGAAGAAGTGAACTTACCTAGAGAAGAAGTGAACTTACCTAGAGAAGATGTGAACTTACCTAGAGAAGATGTGAACTTACCTAGAGAAGATGAGGTATCATCAATGCTGCTGGTAGATGGTGTCCTGGACATCTCAGAATTGTTGCTGCCCCCACTGCTGTAACGCTGCCTGTGTTGACGATCTGATCGGTGATGGTGTCTGCCCTTACGTCTATGCTGGATAGTGAACACCTGTGGTTATGAACAATTTTCTAAAAATGATGCATTGAATACAGGTTTCAATAGGCAATAACAACATGACAAACTGATAGTCTGGATACAAATTCAATCCAAGTACTTATAAATCTGTGATTTATTCAAACTTATTAGCATCCAGTCTTAGAAAAGTTCAATCCTAGTCTTTCTCTCTTTCTTCTCTTCCACCATTTACTTCTTTATAGAAGTGTTGGGGGGAAACATAGTGATCTTGTGTGTGCTTGTTTTAAGGCCCTTTGTAAGCTGATATTAATTTTCATAAGGCTGTTCTTGATGCCGTCGCTCCACCTTTTGCGTGGTCTTCCTCTTGCTTTATTACTCATTATACTTTTCTGTGTGGCTCTCTATGGTAGGCGATACCGGGGCATTCTTGTCAGGTACCTTTCAGTAAACAAAAATTTGAAATTGTAGTAACATCTAATATTTAAAAAAATTAAACTCTAGTAACTTTCAGTCTTAGAAAAATTAAATCTCAATACATTACAGGCATGCAGGTGTAAGGGAAAATGAATGTGCAGATAGGCTTGCAGGTATGGCTGCTGTAATAAAACAGGGGCAACAATGGACCAGGCTGATATTCTATAGTCCCTAATAGAGAGAGGATGTGTAAATGATTCAGGTAATAATGGTGAATCTACAACCCTAACCAGACTGAAAAAAGTGTGGTGTAGATAGACAAGAGCACTATAGTGGTAGCCAAAGAAGAATAGTAAACCAACAAAGAACTGGTGTCGTTGGTCGCCACATGCTGAGAGATATACTGAAAAGAAGATTGAAGCACTTATGGGCTAATTGGTTTGATGTGCAGTGATGATGATTCAATGACTAAACTAAAACATTACAGTATTAGAAAAATGCAATCACGGTGCTTCCAGTCTAAACAAAAATTAGATATTATTATTTATAAGATCAAGTGAATTCAAACTTGGTTGCAATGTCATTTATTCAATGATTTACTAACAATGATAATGGTCATCACTATCATAAGCATTTATATCTATATATATATATCTATAGAAGTGAATGTCTGCGACAAATAGTAAACATAAAATAGGAAGAATTCAGGAGAAGTAATGAAATCAGAGAAATGTCTGATCAACCACTAGTAACATCTGTTATAAGAAAGAGAAGATGGAGATATGTAATAATCAAAGAATCATAAAGCAGGTATTGAAGTGGGAGGTAAAAGGTTCAAGATAGAATCTACGACATGGGGAAACCCTGAGACAAACTTTACTAAGAGAGGACATAAATATCGGACTAAATTCCATAAAAGAGATTGAATGAGTTGTCCAGGATAGAGTGGCATAGAGAAATTGCTTGCATGTTCTGATGCTCGTCCATCACGGGTGATGATGACCACACAAATTTTCATCCAAGGGAATGTGGTTGCGCTATGTTTGTCTGTGTGTGCGTAGATGACTAGTGAGCCCGATACGGCTTGAAATGTTCGTGTACAGTGTGGGCACGGTATACTTGCACTTGTGGGAGATTTTACTGCCTTTCTGTTTTGACGTCTTTGCTCAATCCGTGCTGTTCTATCTGCCTCGCAGGCCGAGGAACTGTGTCGAAGAAGTGTGCGCCAGGCTGATCTGTCTTGAGCAGCATTCTCCCAGTTGTTGACATCTATGCCAAAAGATTTCATCGAGTTCTTGAGTTTATCTTTGAATCGCTTTTTCTGGCCCCCTGTGAGCGTTTACCACTTTGCAGCTCACCATAAAGAGTCGTTTGGGTATTCTGCAATCTGGCATTCGAGCCACATGTCCTGCCAATCTTGTCTGGGACTGCATCAAGATTGTGTAGATGTTGGGGAGAGCAGCTCTTTAGGACCTCTGTTCTGGGATCATATCCTGCCATTTGATGTTCATTATTTTCCTAAGGCAGACTGTGTGAAAGTTGTCTAGCTTCCTTGCGTGTCTCTGATATACAGTCCAAGTTTCGCATGAGTGAAGAAGGACTGGGAGCACGACAGCTCGATATACCTTCAGTTTTGTGGCTTGGCCAATACCACATCTGTGCCAGACATTTCTATGTAGTCTGCCAAAGGTGCTGCTAGCTTTAGAGATTCTGGTATTTATTTCATCATCTATGGTGACATTTTGGGACAGTGTGCTTCCAAATTTGTCCACTACTTTCAGTTTCCTGCCGCTTGTTGTAATATTTGGTTCGGCATATACTTTTCCAGGAGCTGGTTGGTACATGACTTCAGATTTCTTGGTATTGAATGTTCTATGTAACATATAACAGTACAAGAGGAATATAGTAATAATATCTTGGTATGATGACTTAATTTCTCTGTTCAACTTCTGTCCATACTGCCATCTTCACCATATACTGCTAGGCTTAGCCCATCTGATGTTCCTTAGAAGGATCATAGATGTCAATGGCAAAACAATACACTTAATATTGAAGAGCGACAAAAAAAAAGACACAAAGAAAGAAAAGAGAGAAAATATAAAAACTACTATTATCACAGACAAAACAAATATATCAAATTATTTTGTCTGAAATTTTCAAGAGAACTGACAGGTCTAACCTTATGTAAATCATCAAAACCACGAGCCATTATGCCAGATGGTGTGTGTGCTAGGTCAAAGGTGTGTCCGAGCTCATGCAGGGATGCTCCTAGACCTGTGGCATAATTAGCCCAGTAGTACTCCCTATGGATGAAAATACAATAGGTTAAACAAATTTAATTTCTTGACATCATCGATATAAGGTAAGACTGCAGTAAAACTATGTAGCAATGGTGAAACACATAAAGATATAAGGAAAGACTGCAGTAAAACTATGTAGCAATGGTGAAACACATAAAGATATAAGGGAAGACTGCAGTAAAATATTAGCAATGGTGAAACACATAAAGATATAAGGTAAGACTTGCAGTAAAACTATGTAGCAATGGTGAAACACATAAAGATATAAGATAAGACTGCAGTAAAACTATGTAGCAATGGTGAAACACATAAAGATATAAGGAAAGACTGCAGTAAAATTATAGCAATGGTGAAACACATAAAGATATAAGGTAAGACTGCAGTAAAAATATGTAGCAATGGTGAAACACATAAAGATATAAGAGAAGACTGCAGTAAAACTATGTAGCAATGGAAACACATAAAGATATAGGAAGACTGCAGTAAAACTATGTAGCAATGGTGAAACACATAAAGATATAAGGGAAGACTGCAGTAAAATTACTTAGCAAAAGGTGAAACACATAAAGATATAAGGTAAGACTGCAGTAAAACTATGTAGCAATGGTGAAACACATAAAGATATAAGATAAGACTGCAGTAAAACTATGTAGCAATGGTGAAACACATAAAGATATAAGGGAAGACTGCAGTAAAACTATGTAGCAATGGTGAAACACATAAAGATATAAAGTAAGACTGCAGTAAAACTATGTAGCAATGATGAAACACATAAAGATATAAGGTAAGACTGCAGTAAAACTATGTAGCAATGGTGAACCACATAAAGATATAAGGTAAGACTGCGGTAAAACTATGTAACAATGGTAAAACACATAAAGATATAAGAAGATCTGCGGTAAAACTATGTAGCAATGATGAAACACATAAAGATATAAGTTAAGACTGCAGTAAAACTATGTAGCAATGGTGAAACACATAAAGATATAAGATAAGACTGCAGTAAAACTATGTAGCAATGGTGAAACACATAAAGATATAAAAGAAGACTGACTAAAACTATGTAGCAATGGTGAAACACATAAAGATATAAGGGAAGACTGCAGTAAAACTATGTAGCAATGGTGAAACACATAAAGATATAAGATAAGACTGCAGTAAAACTATGTAGCAATGGTGAAACACATAAAGATATAAGATAAGACTGCAGTAAAACTATGTAGCAATGATGAAACACATAAAGATATAAAGGAAGACTGCAGTAAAACTATGTAGCAATGATGAAACACATAAAGATATAAGATAAGACTGCAGTAAAACTATGTAGCAATGATGAAACACATAAAGATATAAGATAAGACTGCAGTAAAACTATGTAGCAATGATGAAACACATAAAGATATAAGGTAAGACTGCAGTAAAACTATGTAGCAATGATGAAACACATAAAGATATAAGATAAGACTGCAGTAAAACTATGTAGCAATGATGAAACACATAAAGATATAAGATAAGACTGCAGTAAAACTATGTAGCAATGATGAAACACATAAAGATATAAGGTAAGACTGCAGTAAAATTATGTAGCAATGGTGAAACACATAAAGATATAAAGTAAGACTGCAGTAAAACTATGTAGCAATGGTGAAACACATAAAGATATAAGATAAGACTGCAGTAAAACTATGTAGCAATGGTGAAACACATAAAGATATAAGAGAAGACTGCAGTAAAACTATGTAGCAATGATGAAACACATAAAGATATAAGTTAAGACTGCAGTAAAACTATGTAGCAATGATGAAACACATAAAGATATAGAGAAGACTGCAGTAAAACTATGTAGCAATGGTAAACACATAAAGATATAAGGTAAGACTGCAGTAAAACTATGTAACAATGGTGAAACACATAAAGATATAAGGTAAGACTGCAGTAAAACTATGTAGCAATGGTGAAACACATAAAGATATAAGAGAAGACTGCAGTAAAACTATGTAGCAATGATGAAACACATAAAGATATAAGGAAAGACTGCAGTAAAACTATGTAGCAATGATGAAACACATAAAGATATAAGAAGACTCAGTAAAACTATGTAGCAATGATGAAACACATAAAGATATAAGGTAAGACTGCAGTAAAACTATGTAGCAATGGTGAAACACATAAAGATATAAGAGAAGACTGCAGTAAAACTATGTAGCAATGATGAAACACATAAAGATATAAGGAAAGACTGCAGTAAAACTATGTAGCAATGGTGAAACACATAAAGATATAAGATAAGACTGCAGTAAAACTATGTAGCAATGATGAAACACATAAAGATATAAGGGAAGACTGCAGTAAAACTATGTAGCAATGATGAAACACATAAAGATATAAGGAAAGACTGCAGTAAAACTATGTAGCAATGATGAAACACATAAAGATATAAAGTAAGACTGCAGTAAAACTATGTAGCAATGGTGAAACACATAAAGATATAAGAGAAGACTGCAGTAAAACTATGTAGCAATGATGAAACACATAAAGATATAAGGTAAGACTGCAGTAAAACTATGTAGCAATGGTGAAACACATAAAGATATAAGATAAGACTGCAGTAAAACTATGTAGCAATGATGAAACACATAAAGATATAAGGTAAGACTGCAGTAAAACTATGTAGCAATGGTGAAACACATAAAGATATAAGATAAGACTGCAGTAAAACTATGTAACAATGGTGAAACACATAAAGATATAAGAGAAGACTGCAGTAAAACTA
The DNA here is from genome assembly GCA_020796225.1 of Arion vulgaris. Taxonomy (NCBI): domain Eukaryota; kingdom Metazoa; phylum Mollusca; class Gastropoda; order Stylommatophora; family Arionidae; genus Arion; species Arion vulgaris. The sequence goes on from JADZMA010000133.1 coordinate 26,835, forward strand.
TGTAGCAATGATGAAACACATAAGATATAAGAGAAGACTGCAGTAAAACTATGTAGCAATGGTGAAACACATAAAGATATAAGGGAAGACTGCAGTAAAACTATGTAGCAATGGTGAAACACATAAAGATATAAGGTAAGACTGCAGTAAAACTATGTAGCAATGATGAAACACATAAAGATATAAGGAAAGACTGCAGTAAAACTATGTAGCAATGATGAAACACATAAGATATAAGGTAAGACTGCAGTAAAACTATGTAGCAATGATGAAACACATAAAGATATAAGGGAAGACTGCAGTAAAACTATTTAGCAATGGTGAAACACATAAAGATATAAGGTAAGACTGCAGTAAAACTATGTAGCAATGGTGAAACACATAAAGATATAAGATAAGACTGCAGTAAAACTATGTAGCAATGGTGAAACACATAAAGATATAAAGTAAGACTGCAGTAAAACTATGTAGCAATGGTGAAACACATAAAGATATAAGAGAAGACTGCAGTAAAACTATGTAGCAATGGTGAAACACATAAAGATATAAGATAAGACTGCAGTAAAACTATGTAGCAATGATGAAACACATAAAGATATAAGATAAGACTGCAGTAAAACTATGTAGCAATGATGAAACACATAAAGATATAAGAGAAGACTGCAGTAAAACTATGTAGCAATGATGAAACACATAAAGATATAAGAGAAGACTGCAGTAAAACTATGTAGCAATGATGAAACACATAAAGATATAAGAGAAGACTGCAGTAAAACTATGTAGCAATGATGAAACACATAAAGATATAAGGAAAGACTGCAGTAAAACTATGTAGCAATGATGAAACACATAAAGATATAAGGTAAGACTGCAGTAAAACTATGTAGCAATGGTGAAACACATAAAGATATAAAGTAAGACTGCAGTAAAACTATGTAGCAATGGTGAAACACATAAAGATATAAAGTAAGACTGCAGTAAAACTATGTAACAATGGTGAAACACATAAAGATATAAGAGAAGACTGCAGTAAAACTATGTAGCAATGATGAAACACATAAAGATATAGAGAAGACTGCAGTAAAACTATGTAGCAATGATGAAACACATAAAGATATAAAGTAAGACTGCAGTAAAACTATGTAGCAATGGTGAAACACATAAAGATATAAAGTAAGACTGCAGTAAAACTATGTAGCAATGATGAAACACATAAAGATATAAAGAAGACTGCAGGGAAAACTATGTAGCAATGGTGAAACACATAAGATATAAGGTAAGACTGCAGTAAAACTATGTAGCAATGGTGAAACACATAAAGATATAAGGGAAGACTGCAGTAAAACTATGTAGCAATGGTGAAACACATAAAGATATAAGGAAAGACTGCAGTAAAACTATGTAGCAATGGTGAAACACATAAAGATATAAGAGAAGACTGCAGTAAAACTATGTAGCAATGATGAAACACATAAAGATATAAGGAAAGACTGCAGTAAAACTATGTAGCAATGGTGAAACACATAAAGATATAAGGTAAGACTGCAGTAAAACTATGTAGCAATGGTTAAACACATAAAGATATAAAGTAAGACTGCAGTAAAACTATGTAACAATGGTGAAACACATAAAGATATAAGAGAAGACTGCAGTAAAACTATGTAGCAATGGTGAAACACATAAAGATATAAGATAAGACTGCAGTAAAACTATGTAACAATGGTGAAACACATAAAGATATAAGGTAAGACTGCAGTAAAACTATGTAGCAATGGTGAAACACATAAAGATATAAGGAAGACTGCAGTAAACTATGTAGCAATGGTGAAACACATAAAGATATAAGGGAAGACTGCAGTAAAACTATGTAGCAATGGTGAAACACATAAAGATATAAGAGAAGACTGCAGTAAAAATATGTAGCAATGATGAAACACATAAAGATATAAGGTAAGACTGCAGTAAAACTATGTAGCAATGGTGAAACACATAAAGATATAAGAGAAGACTGCAGTAAAACTATGTAACAATGGTGAAACACATAAAGATATAAAGTAAGACTGCAGTAAAACTATGTAGCAATGGTGAAACACATAAAGATATAAGAGAAGACTGCAGTAAAACTATGTAGCAATGGTGAAACACATAAAGATATAAAGTAAGACTGCAGTAAAACTATGTAGCAATGATGAAACACATAAAGATATAAGATAAGACTGCAGTAAAACTATGTAGCAATGATGAAACACATAAAGATATAAGAGAAGACTGCAGTAAAACTATGTAGCAATGATGAAACACATAAAGATATAAAGTAAGACTGCAGTAAAACTATGTAGCAATGATGAAACACATAAAGATATAAGGTAAGACTGCAGTAAAACTATGTAGCAATGATGAAACACATAAAGATATAGAGAAGACTGCAGTAAAAATATGTAGCAATGATGAAACACATAAAGATATAAGAGAAGACTGCAGTAAAACTATGTAGCAATGATGAAACACATAAAGATATAAGGTAAGACTGCAGTAAAATTATGTAGCAATGGTGAAACACATAAAGATATAAAGTAAGACTGCAGTAAAACTATGTAGCAATGGTGAAACACATAAGATATAAGAGAAGACTGCAGTAAAACTATGTAGCAATGGTGAAACACATAAAGATATAAGATAAGACTGCAGTAAAACTATGTAGCAATGATGAAACACATAAAGATATAAGGTAAGACTGCAGTAAAACTATGTAGCAATGATGAAACACATAAAGATATAAGAGAAGACTGCAGTAAAACTATGTAGCAATGGTGAAACACATAAAGATATAAGGTAAGACTGCAGTAAAACTATGTAGCAATGGTGAAACACATAAAGATATAGGTAAGACTGCAGTAAAACTATGTAGCAATGGTGAAACACATAAATATATAAGAGAAGACTGCAGTAAAACTATGTAGCAATGATGAAACACATAAAGATATAAGGAAAGACTGCAGTAAAACTATGTAGCAATGATGAAACACATAAAGATATAAAGTAAGACTGCAGTAAAACTATGTAGCAATGATGAAACACATAAAGATATAAGGTAAGACTGCAGTAAAACTATGTAGCAATGGTGAAACACATAAAGATATAAAGGAAGACTGCAGTAAAACTATGTAGCAATGATGAAACACATAAAGATATAAGGAAAGACTGCAGTAAAACTATGTAGCAATGGTGAAACACATAAAGATATAAGAGAAGACTGCAGTAAAACTATGTAGCAATGATGAAACACATAAAGATATAAGGGAAGACTGCAGTAAAACTATGTAGCAATGATGAAACACATAAAGATATAAGGAAAGACTGCAGTAAAACTATGTAGCAATGATGAAACACATAAAGATATAAGAGAAGACTGCAGTAAAACTATGTAGCAATGGTGAAACACATAAAGATATAAAGGAAGACTGCAGTAAAACTATGTAGCAATGATGAAACACATAAAGATATAAGGTAAGACTGCAGTAAAACTATGTAGCAATGGTGAAACACATAAAGATATAAGAGAAGACTGCAGTAAAACTATGTAGCAATGATGAAACACATAAAGATATAAGGTAAGACTGCAGTAAAAATATGTAGCAATGGTGAAACACATAAAGATATAAGAGAAGACTGCAGTAAAACTATGTAGCAATGGTGAAACACATAAAGATATAAGATAAGACTGCAGTAAAACTATGTAGCAATGATGAAACACATAAAGATATAAAAGAAGACTGCAGTAAAACTATGTAGCAATGGTGAAACACATAAAGATATAAAGGAAGACTGCAGTAAAACTATGTAGCAATGGTGAAACACATAAAGATATAAGGTAAGACTGCAGTAAAACTATGTAGCAATGATGAAACACATAAAGATATAAGGAAAGACTGCAGTAAAACTATGTAGCAATGATGAAACACATAAAGATATAAGGTAAGACTGCAGTAAAACTATGTAGCAATGATGAAACACATAAAGATATAAGGAAAGACTGCAGTAAAACTATGTAGCAATGATGAAACACATAAAGATATAAGGTAAGACTGCAGAAAAATATGTAGCAATGGTGAAACACATAAAGATATAAGAGAAGACTGCAGTAAAACTATGTAGCAATGGTGAAACACATAAAGATATAAAGTAAGACTGCAGTAAAACTATGTAGCAATGGTGAAACACATAAAGATATAAGATAAGACTGCAGTAAAACTATGTAGCAATGGTGAAACACATAAAGATATAAGAGAAGACTGCAGTAAAACTATGTAGCAATGATGAAACACATAAAGATATAAGATAAGACTGCAGTAAAACTATGTAGCAATGATGAAACACATAAAGATATAAGAAGACTGCAGGGAAAACTATGTAAACAATGATGAAACACATAAAGATATAGAGAAGACTGCAGTAAAACTATGTAGCAATGATGAAACACATAAAGATATAAAGTAAGACTGCAGTAAAACTATGTAGCAATGATGAAACACATAAAGATATAAGGAAAGACTGCAGTAAAACTATGTAGCAATGATGAAACACATAAAGATATAAGGTAAGACTGCAGTAAAACTATGTAGCAATGGTGAAACACATAAAGATATAAGATAAGACTGCAGTAAAACTATGTAGCAATGGTGAAACACATAAAGATATAAAGTAAGACTGCAGTAAAACTATGTAGCAATGGTGAAACACATAAAGATATAAGATAAGACTGCAGTAAAACTATGTAGCAATGATGAAACACATAAAGATATAAGATAAGACTGCAGTAAAACTATGTAGCAATGATGAAACACATAAAGATATAAAGTAAGACTGCAGTAAAACTATGTAGCAATGGTGAAACACATAAAGATATAGAAGACTGCAGTAAAACTATGTAGCAATGATGAAACACATAAAAATATAAGAAGACTGCAGTAAAACTATGTAGCAATGGTGAAACACATAAAGATATAAGTTAAGACTGCAGTAAAACTATGTAGCAATGGTGAAACACATAAAGATATAAGGAAAGACTGCAGTAAAACTATGTAGCAATGGTGAAACACATAAAGATATAGGAAGACTGCAGTAAAACTATGTAGCAATGGTGAAACACATAAGATATAAGAGAAGACTGCAGTAAAACTATGTAGCAATGATGAAACACATAAAGATATAAGGAAAGACTGCAGTAAAACTATGTAGCAATGGTGAAACACATAAAGATATAAGTTAAGACTGCAGTAAAACTATGTAGCAATGGTGAAACACATAAAGATATACGAGAAGACTGCAGTAAAACTATGTAGCAATGATGAAACACATAAAGATATAAGATAAGACTGCAGTAAAACTATGTAGCAATGATGAAACACATAAAGATATAAGATAAGACTGCAGTAAAACTATGTAGCAATGGTGAAACACATAAAGATATAAGAGAAGACTGCAGTAAAACTATGTAACAATGATGAAACACATAAGATATAAGGTAAGACTGCAGTAAAACTATGTAGCAATGATGAAACACATAAAGATATAAAGTAAGACTGCAGTAAAACTATGTAGCAATGATGAAACACATAAAGATATAAGATAAGACTGCAGTAAAACTATGTAGCAATGATGAAACACATAAAGATATAAGGGAAGACTGCAGTAAAACTATGTAGCAATGATGAAACACATAAAGATATAAGGTAAGACTGCAGTAAAACTATGTAGCAATGGTGAAACACATAAAGATATAAGATAAGACTGCAGTAAAACTATGTAGCAATGGTGAAACACATAAAGATATAAGAGAAGACTGCAGTAAAACTATGTAGCAATGGTGAAACACATAAAGATATAAGAGAAGACTGCAGTAAAACTATGTGAATGATGAAACACATAAAGATATAAGAGAAGACTGCAGTAAAACTATGTAGCAATGATGAAACACATAAAGATATAAAGTAAGACTGCAGTAAAACTATGTAGCAATGGTGAAACACATAAAGATATAAAGTAAGACTGCAGTAAAACTATGTAGCAATGATGAAACACATAAAGATATAAGAGAAGACTGCAGTAAAACTATGTAGCAATGGTGAAACACATAAAGATATAAGGTAAGACTGCAGTAAAACTATGTAGCAATGGTGAAACACATAAAGATATAAGGAAAGACTGCAGTAAAACTATGTAGCAATGGTGAAACACATAAAGATATAAGGAAAGACTGCAGTAAAACTATGTAGCAATGGTGAAACACATAAAGATATAAGATAAGACTGCAGTAAAACTAATAGCAATGATGAAACACATAAAGATATAAGGAAGACTGCGAGTAAAACTATGTAGCAATGGTGAAACACATAAAGATATAAGGTAAGACTGCAAATAAAACTATGTAGCAATGGTTAAACACATAAAGATATAAGATAAGACTGCAGTAAAACTATGTAGCAATGATGAAACACATAAAGATATAAGAGAAGACTGCAGTAAAACTATGTAGCAATGATGAAACACATAAAGATATAAGATAAGACTGCAGTAAAACTATGTAGCAATGGTGAAACACATAAAGATATAAGATAAGACTGCAGTAAAACTATGTAGCAATGATGAAACACATAAGATATAAGAGTAAGACTGCAGTAAAACTATTAGCAATGATGAAACACATAAAGATATAAGAGAAGACTGCAGTAAAACTATGTAGCAATGGTGAAACACATAAAGATATAAGATAAGACTGCAGTAAAACTATGTAAGCAAGTGAAACACATAAAGATATAGAGAAGACTGCAGTAAAACTATGTAGCAATGGTGAAACACATAAAGATATAAGGGAAGACTGCAGTAAAACTATGTAGCAATGATGAAACACATAAAGATATAAGGAAAGACTGCAGTAAAACTATGTAGCAATGGTGAAACACATAAAGATATAAGATAAGACTGCAGTAAAACTATGTAACAATGGTGAAACACATAAAGATATAAGAGAAGACTGCAGTAAAACTATGTAGCAATGGTGAAACACATAAAGATATAAGAGAAGACTGCAGTAAAACTATGTAGCAATGATGAAACACATAAAGATATAAGATAAGACTGCAGTAAAACTATGTAGCAATGATGAAACACATAAAGATATAAGATAAGACTGCAGTAAAACTATGTAGCAATGATGAAACACATAAAGATATAAGATAAGACTGCAGTAAAACTATGTAGCAATGATGAAACACATAAAGATATAAGGTAAGACTGCAGTAAAACTATGTAGCAATGATGAAACACATAAAGATATAAGAGAAGACTGCAGTAAAACTATGTAGCAATGATGAAACACATAAAGATATAAGATAAGACTGCAGTAAAACTATGTAGCAATGATGAAACACATAAAGATATAAGGTAAGACTGCAGTAAAATTATGTAGCAATGGTGAAACACATAAAGATATAAAGTAAGACTGCAGTAAAACTATGTAGCAATGGTGAAACACATAAAGATATAAGAGAAGACTGAAGTAAAACTATGTAGCAATGGTGAAACACATAAAGATATAAGATAAGACTGCAGTAAAACTATGTAGCAATGATGAAACACATAAAGATATAAGGTAAGACTGCAGTAAAACTATGTAGCAATGATGAAACACATAAAGATATAAGATAAGACTGCAGTAAAACTATGTAGCAATGGTGAAACACATAAAGATATAAGGTAAGACTGCAGTAAAACTATGTAGCAATGGTGAAACACATAAAGATATAAGGGAAGACTGCAGTAAAACTATGTAGCAATGGTGAAACACATAAAGATATAGAGAAGACTGCAGTAAAACTATGTAGCAATGATGAAACACATAAAGATATAAGGAAAGACTGCAGTAAAACTATGTAGCAATGATGAAACACATAAAGATATAAAGGAAGACTGCAGTAAAACTATGTAGCAATGATGAAACACATAAAGATATAAGGTAAGACTGCAGTAAAACTATGTAGCAATGTTGAAACACATAAAGATATAAGAGAAGACTGCAGTAAAACTATGTAGCAATGATGAAACACATAAAGATATAAGGGAAGACTGCAGTAAAACTATGTAGCAATGGTGAAACACATAAAGATATAAAGTAAGACTGCAGTAAAACTATGTAGCAATGATGAAACACATAAAGATATAAGGGAAGACTGCAGTAAAACTATGTAGCAATGATGAAACACATAAAGATATAAGGGAAGACTGCAGTAAAACTATGTAGCAATGATGAAACACATAAAGATATAAAGTAAGACTGCAGTAAAACTATGTAGCAATGTGAAACACATAAAGATATAAGAAGACTGCAGTAAAACTATGTAGCAATGATGAAACACATAAAGATATAAGGTAAGACTGCAGTAAAACTATGTAGCAATGGTGAAACACATAAAGATATAAAGTAAGACTGCAGTAAAACTATGTAGCAATGATGAAACACATAAAGATATAAGGTAAGACTGCAGTAAAACTATGTAGCAATGGTGAAACACATAAAGATATAAGAGAAGACTGCAGTAAAACTATGTAGCAATGGTGAAACACATAAAGATATAAGATAAGACTGCAGTAAAACTATGTAGCAATGATGAAACACATAAAGATATAAAGTAAGACTGCAGTAAAACTATGTAGCAATGGTGAAACACATAAAGATATAAGGGAAGACTGCAGTAAAACTATGTAGCAATGGTGAAACACATAAAGATATAAGGTAAGACTGCAGTAAAACTATGTAGCAATGATGAAACACATAAAGATATAAGGAAAGACTGCAGTAAAACTATGTAGCAATGATGAAACACATAAAGATATAAGGTAAGACTGCAGTAAAACTATGTAGCAATGATGAAACACATAAAGATATAGGGAAGACTGCAGTAAAACTATGTAGCAATGATGAAACACATAAAGATATAAGTAAGACTCAGTAAAACTATGTAGCAATGGTGAAACACATAAAGATATAAGAGAAGACTGCAGTAAAACTATGTAGCAATGGTGAAACACATAAAGATATAAAGTAAGACTGCAGTAAAACTATGTAGCAATGGTGAAACACATAAAGATATAAGATAAGACTGCAGTAAAACTATGTAGCAATGATGAAACACATAAAGATATAAGATAAGACTGCAGTAAAACTATGTAGCAATGATGAAACACATAAAGATATAAAGTAAGACTGCAGTAAAACTATGTAGCAATGATGAAACACATAAAGATATAAGATAAGACTGCAGTAAAACTATGTAGCAATGATGAAACACATAAAGATATAAGAGAAGACTGCAGTAAAACTATGTAGCAATGATGAAACACATAAAGATATAAAGTAAGACTGCAGTAAAACTATGTAGCAATGATGAAACACATAAAGATATAGGGAAGACTGCAGTAAAACTATGTAGCAATGATGAAACACATAAAGATATAAGGTAAGACTGCAGTAAAACTATGTAGCAATGGTGAAACACATAAAGATATAAAGTAAGACTGCAGTAAAACTATGTAGCAATGGTGAAACACATAAAGATATAAGATAAGACTGCAGTAAAACTATGTAGCAATGGTGAAACACATAAAGATATAAGATAAGACTGCAGTAAAACTATGTAGCAATGATGAAACACATAAAGATATAAGAGAAGACTGCAGTAAAACTATGTAGCAATGATGAAACACATAAAGATATAAAGTAAGACTGCAGTAAAACTATGTAGCAATGGTGAAACACATAAAGATATAAGATAAGACTGCAGTAAAACTATGTAGCAATGATGAAACACATAAAGATATAAGAGAAGACTGCAGTAAAACTATGTAGCAATGGTGAAACACATAAAGATATAAGGTAAGACTGCAGTAAAACTATGTAGCAATGGTGAAACACATAAAGATATAAGGAAAGACTGCAGTAAAACTATGTAGCAATGGTGAAACACATAAAAGATATAAGGAAGACTGCAGTAAAACTATGTAGCAATGTGAAACATAAAGATATAAAGAAGACTGCAGTAAAACTATCTAGCAATGATGAAACACATAAAGATATAAGGAAGACTGCAGTAAAACTATGTAGCAATGGTGAAACACATAAAGATATAAGGTAAGACTGCAGTAAAACTATGTAACAATGTTAAACACATAAAGATATAAAGAAGACTGCAGTAAAACTATGTAGCAATGATGAAACACATAAAGATATAAAGTAAGACTGCAGTAAAACTATGTTTGCAATGATGAAAAACATAAAGATATAAAGAAGACTGCAGTAAAACTATGTAGCAATGGTGAAACACATAAAGATATAAAGTAAGACTGCAGTAAAACTATGTAGCAATGATGAAACACATAAGATATAAGGTAAGACTGCAGTAAAACTATGTAGCAATGATGAAACACATAAAGATATAAGGAAAGACTGCAGTAAAACTATGTAACAATGGTGAAACACATAAAGATATAAGAGAAGACTGCAGTAAAACTATGTAGCAATGGTGAAACACATAAAGATATAAGATAAGACTGCAGTAAAACTATGTAGCAATGGTGAAACACATAAAGATATAAGGAAAGACTGCAGTAAAACTATGTAGCAATGATGAAACACATAAAGATATAAGGAAAGACTGCAGTAAAACTATGTAGCAATGGTGAAACACATAAAGATATAAGGAAAGACTGCAGTAAAACTATGTAGCAATGGTGAAACACATAAAGATATAAGGAAGACTGCACTAAAACTATGTAGCAATGGTGAAACACATAAAGATATAAGATAAGACTGCAGTAAAACTATGTAGCAATGGTGAAACACATAAAGATATAAGGAAAGACTGCAGTAAAACTATGTAGCAATGGTGAAACACATAAAGATATAAGGAAAGACTGCAGTAAAACTATGTAGCAATGATGAAACACATAAAGATATAAGATAAGACTGCAGTAAAACTATGTAGCAATGATGAAACACATAAAGATATAAGATAAGACTGCAGTAAAACTATGTAGCAATGATGAAACACATAAAGATAATAAGGGGAAAACTGCAGTAAAACTATGTAGCAATGATGAAACACATAAAGATATAAGATAAGACTGCAGTAAAACTATGTAGCAATGATGAAACACATAAAGATATAAGGAAAGACTGCAGTAAAACTATGTAGCAATGGTGAAACACATAAAGATATAAGATAAGACTGCAGTAAAACTATGTAGCAATGATGAAACACATAAAGATATAAGGTAAGACTGCAGTAAAACTATGTAGCAATGATGAAACACATAAAGATATAAGGAAAGACTGCAGTAAAACTATGTAGCAATGGTGAAACACATAAAGATATAAGAGAAGACTGCAGTAAAACTATGTAGCAATGATGAAACACATAAAGATATAAGGAAAGACTGCAGTAAAACTATGTAGCAATGATGAAACACATAAAGATATAAGGTAAGACTGCAGTAAAACTATGTAACAATGGTGAAACACATAAAGATATAAGGAAGACTGCACTAAAACTATGTAGCAATGGTGAAACACATAAAGATATAAGAGAAGACTGCAGTAAAACTATGTAGCAATGTGAAACACATAAAGATATAAGGGAAGACTGCAGTAAAACTATGTAGCAATGGTGAAACACATAAAGATATAAGATAAGACTGCAGTAAAACTATGTAGCAATGATGAAACACATAAAGATATAAGATAAGACTGCAGTAAAACTATGTAGCAATGATGAAACACATAAAGATATAAGGAAAGACTGCAGTAAAACTATGTAGCAATGGTGAAACACATAAAGATATAAGATAAGACTGCAGTAAAACTATGTAGCAATGATGAAACACATAAAGATATAAGATAAGACTGCAGTAAAACTATGTAGCAATGATGAAACACATAAAGATATAAGATAAGACTGCAGTAAAACTATGTAGCAATGGTGAAACACATAAAGATATAAGATAAGACTGCAGTAAAACTATGTAGCAATGATGAAACACATAAAGATATAAGGTAAGACTGCAGTAAAACTATGTAGCAATGATGAAACACATAAAGATATAAGGAAAGACTGCAGTAAAACTATGTAGCAATGTGAAACACATAAAGATATAAGAAGACTGCAGTAAAACTATGTAGCAATGATGAAACACATAAAGATATAAGATAAGACTGCAGTAAAACTATGTAGCAATGGTGAAACACATAAAGATATAAGGAAAGACTGCAGTAAAACTATGTAGCAATGGTGAAACACATAAAGATATAGGTAAGACTGCAGTAAAACTATGTAGCAATGAGTGAAACACATAAAGATATAAGGAAGACTGCAGTAAAACTATGTAGCAATGATGAAACACATAAAGATATAAGATAAGACTGCAGTAAAACTATGTAGCAATGGTGAAACACATAAAGATATAAGATAAGACTGCAGTAAAACTATGTAACAATGGTGAAACACATAAAGATATAAGGTAAGACTGCAGTAAAACTATGTAGCAATGGTGAAACACATAAAGATATAAGATAAGACTGCAGTAAAACTATGTAGCAATGATGAAACACATAAAGATATAAGGTAAGACTGCAGTAAAACTATGTAGCAATGGTGAAACACATAAGATATAAGAGAAGACTGCGAGTAAAACTATGTAGCAATGGTGAAACACATAAAGATATAAGATAAGACTGCAGTAAAACTATGTAGCAATGATGAAACACATAAAGATATAAGGTAAGACTGCAGTAAAACTATGATAACAATGGTGAAACACATAAAGATATAAAGAAGACTGCAGTAAAACTATGTAGCAATGGTGAAACACATAAAGATATAAGGGAAGACTGCAGTAAAACTATGTAGCAATGGTGAAACACATAAAGATATAAGATAAGACTGCAGTAAAACTATGTAGCAATGGTGAAACACATAAAGATATAAGTTAAGACTGCAGTAAAACTATGTAGCAATGGTGAAACACATAAAGATATAGAAGACTGCAGTAAAACTATGTAGCAATGGTGAAACACATAAAGATATAAGGAAAGACTGCAGTAAAACTATGTAGCAATAGTGAAACACATAAAGATATAAGAGTAAGACTGCAGTAAAACTATGTAGCAATGATAAACACATAAAGATATAAGAGAAGACTGCAGTAAAACTATGTAGCAATGGTGGGAAACACATAAAGATATAAGGTAAGACTGCAGTAAAACTATGTAGCAATGATGAAACACATAAAGATATAAAGGGAAGACTGCAGTAAAACTATGTAGCAATGGTGAAACACATAAAGATATAAGATAAGACTGCAGTAAAACTATGTAGCAATGGTGAAACACATAAAGATATAAAGTAAGACTGCAGTAAAACTATGGAATGGTTAAACACATAAAGATATAAGAAGACTGCAGTAAAACTATGTAGCAATGGTGAAACACATAAAGATATAAGGTAAGACTGCAGTAAAACTATGTAGCAATGATGAAACACATAAAGATATAAAGTAAGACTGCAGTAAAACTATGTAGCAATGGTGAAACACATAAAGATATAAGATAAGACTGCAGTAAAACTATGTAGCAATGATGAAACACATAAAGATATAAAGGAAGACTGCAGTAAAACTATGTAGCAATGATGAAACACATAAAGATATAAGGTAAGACTGCAGTAAAACTATGTAGCAATGGTGAAACACATAAAGATATAAAGGAAGACTGCAGTAAAACTATGTAGCAATGATGAAACACATAAAGATATAGGAAGACTGCAGTAAAACTATGTAGCAAAAGGTGAAACACATAAAGATATAAGAGAAGACTGCAGTAAAACTAGGTAGCAATGATGAAACACATAAAGATATAAGGTAAGACTGCAGTAAAACTATGTAGCAATGATGAAACACATAAAGATATAAGTTAAGACTGCAGTAAAACTATGTAGCAATGATGAAACACATAAAGATATAAGAGAAGACTGCAGTAAAACTATGTAGCAATGGTGAAACACATAAAGATATAAGAGAAGACTGCAGTAAAACTATGTAGCAATGGTGAAACACATAAAGATATAAAGGAAGACTGCAGTAAAACTATGTAGCAATGATGAAACACATAAAGATATAAGATAAGACTGCAGTAAAACTATGTAGCAATGGTGAAACACATAAAGATATAAGATAAGACTGCAGTAAAACTATGTAGCAATGGTGAAACACATAAAGATATAGAGAAGACTGCAGTAAAACTATGTAGCAATGGTGAAACACATAAAGATATAAGGTAAGACTGCAGTAAAACTATGTAGCAATGGTGAAACACATAAAGATATAAGATAAGACTGCAGTAAAACTATGTAGCAATGATGAAACACATAAAGATATAAGAGAAGACTGCAGTAAAACTATGTACAATGGTGAAACACATAAAGATATAAGAAGACTGCAGTAAAACTATGTAGCAATGGTGAAACACATAAAGATATAAGGAAAGACTGCAGTAAAACTATGTAGCAATGATGAAACACATAAAGATATAAGAGAAGACTGCAGTAAACTATGTAGCAATGGTGAAACACATAAAGATATAAGGAAGACTGCAAATAAAACTATGTAGCAATGATGAAACACATAAAGATATAAGATAAGACTGCAGTAAAACTATGTAGCAATGGTGAAACACATAAAGATATAAGGAAAGACTGCAGTAAAACTATGTAGCAATGGTGAAACACATAAGATATAAGGTAAGACTGCAGTAAAACTATGTAGCAATGATGAAACACATAAAGATATAAGGGAAGACTGCAGTAAAACTATGTAGCAATGATGAAACACATAAAGATAAAGGGAAGACTGCAGTAAAACTATGTAGCAATGTGAAACACATAAAGATATAAGGTAAGACACAAGTAAAACTATATAGCAAATGGTGAAACACAAAGATATAAGGTAAGACTGAGTAAAACTATGTAGCAATGGTGAAACACATAAAGATATAAGATAAGACTGCAGTAAAACTATGTACATGGTGAAACACATAAAAGATATAAAGAAGACTGCAGTAAAACTATGTAGCAATGATGAAACACATGAAGATATAAAAGACTGCAGTAAAACTATGTAGCAATGGTGAAACACATCAAGACAAAGTACTGTGTTTGACAAAGCACAAAAACAAGATACACGACTTTCGACCAGTCGGCTTTATCAAGCAAATGATACTCCAGAAGAGAATAAATTCAGACTTCTTTTATCAAGCAAATGATACTCCAGAAGAGAATAAATTCAGACTTCTTTTATCAAGCAAATGATACTCCAGAAGAGAATAAATTCATTCTTTTATCAAGCAAATGATACTCCAGAAGAGAATAAATTCAGACTTCTTTTATCAAGCAAATGATACTCCAGAAGAGAATAAATTCAGACTTCTTTTATCAACAAATGATACTCAGAAGAAATAAATTCAGACTTCTTTTATCACTAATGATATAGAAGGAATAAATTCAGACTTCTTTTAAACAAGCAAATGAACTCCAAGAATAAATTCAGACTTCTTTTATCAAAGAAATGAAAATCTCCAGAAGAATAAATTCAGACTTCTTTTATCAAGCCAAATGATACTCCAGAAGAGAATAAATTTAGAACTTCTTTATCAGCAAATGATACTCCCGAAGAAGAATAAATTCAGACTTCTTTTATCAAGCAAATGATATCAGAAGAGAAAAAATTCAGACTTCTTTTACGTCAGACATATATATAATCAGACAATAAATCCTAAAGCTCTAAACAATGGTAGTTTATTGATTTTTAATGGATGTTTCAGAATGTCTGCTGCTCGCCGATTCTTCTATACTTGAGACATGTGTTGGAATGTTCAATGACAAAAAGAGCATCCATCCTAATTACTCACCTTTACATGAATGTCAGTCATAAGAAATATGCAATATTGGCTCTCTATCCTCAGTTCTAGCTATTATCTTTCTGTTTTCTTTCTAACCATAGAGTGCATGCATCCTCAATAATTTCATACAATCATATAGAAGGTGATGCATACTGCTCAACATGTACATATTTGTATACAATCTATAGAAGTGACTGCATACTCTCAACATGTACATTTATACAATCATATAGAAGTGCATCATACTCCTAAGTGGTAAAATTTGTACTCATATAGAAGAGTGCATAAAACTGCTCAACGTGGTACATATTTGTATACAATCATATAGAAAAGGGGCACATCTGCTCAACGTGGTACATATTTGTATAAATCATATAGAAGGTGCCATAAACATGGTAAAATTTGTATAGAATGTACTGTTTAAAATGACAAAGAAAAACCAGCTTTTTTTGTACCCAATTTACAATTTACTCAGTTATACTGTAGAATGACTGGTTAAAAAGGAGTCTGTCAGAATCTTAGGCTAGATTATCTGTCCCGTTTGGTCGTATATCGTGTATAGCGCTGTTTTTTTCTTTACTGTCAAATTAGCTTCAAATTTACGTTAATGAATTCTCATCATTACCGGTTAATTAATTTATTCTGTCATACCTTAATAGCCTGTTTTTTTGTGTGTCCACGAACCTCAAAATGAGATTTCAGTCTAGTTCCTCTATAAGAGCACGGGAGAGTATCGCTTTTGCAGACACAAAAGCTTCAACAACTTTAGGCGTGTGGTGTGCTAGGGCTGCGGAAACTACTACTAATAGGCTCTATTGGTGATCACTGTAGTCCCCACTCGGTTCTAGCAGTAGCTGTTCAGAAACACCACTTGTTGACTACAGTCTAAGGAGGTTGGGCGTGGGCAGCTACCCCACATCGTAAAAACACTAGATGGCTAGAACGGAAGGAACCCGGAGTAAACGCTGCTGAAACCGGAAAATCCCCAAAGGATAAGCACAGAGCTCCAAATGGTGCTGAAGATGTGATGTAAACACACCAATGCAAAAGGCAGCATGAATCAGATTTCCACTGATAGAATTTATGGGAGATCTGGTACATTACCCTGGCAGTGATCTGAAGAGAGATAAATTATAACGTTTCTCGTGTTGATAATGAAAAAAATAAATTATTCTTTTTCTGTTTGATAATGAAGCTTTAACGTTAGAGACAAACTAATGCAATACCTAACACTAAAGTGATATATTAATATATATATACATATGTGTGTGTGTGTGTGCCATAGCGTGCGTGTACATATGTATATATATATATATATATATATATATATATATATATATATATATATATATATATTTGTTATTAATAGAATCATTATGGGAGAAAAAAGCAAAAATGGCGGGTAGAGAAGTTATTGAGATATTAGAGATATCAACAGGAAATAAAATGTTATAAATATTGAAAGATTTCTGAACAAATGTTGACAATCTGGCTGGTGGCATTGAGATGATGAGGATAGTAAGAAGACGCTTATCAAGTTCATATGTAGGGTCTCGTTGTTAAAGTACAGTTATTTGGCGCGTGCAACTGGTCTATTAGAAACTGAGGTTGGGGTACAGGAGTAGAAGGGACACTGATATGGTAGATAAATGATTAGAAAGAGTATGGATGGAAAGGTTTGATGAAATATGTAAGACTATTGCTGTTGTTTGTTTGTTTTCCATCCTCCAAGAGAGTACAAAGTGCGCACTCTTGTTCAATGTACCTGGTATGTAGGTTTGTACTTTCAACTTCATTCTGGAAAAGGATCTCCTGACGGCTCATTCACGATGGTGTAGATTTGCATGCCTCAAATCCCATGGGTTACTCGACTCGATGTCTTCTACTCCAGGTGGACGTTAATATGGATGACTCTTCCACAACCTTGAAGTCATACTGAAGATAAAATGGTTGGGTTTCCTTCTAACCAGACTAGACAATGGTCTCCTGCAGGGTTTCAACCGCAACAATGTTATGGGCAGATGGCTGTATCCGGCAGAAACCTACTATGAAAGAATGCGACAAGGTTTTGGTCCAATATGTTTCTTGGTACTGAACTACTGAAGAAGGTGCGTTTCTCGTTTTTGGAATGAACGTTAGGCATATTGCGGGTCTTAGCAAGTGCGTGGTTTTGCTTCAATTCAACTGGATTTTATTAACAATGATCAGTTGGCAAAAAAAAAAATAACTACAATGTTTCAAACACGTGTGTTATGGACCGTCTGAAGAGAAGACAACAGTAGGGCCTAATTACATTACATTCCCCTGGATGTCAGTCACGTAATTAACCTCTGATGTAACATTCTGACACATGCCCTGGCGAACACGACATGACCGGCGGAGCAATCTGGTGGCGGAAGAATGAGCCTAGTAAACGCTAATTTGGCTAGTGTATCATTGGGCAACCTAGAACCTCTAGTTCCCGATTTAGGAGTAATTACATTGAAACAAAGAATACGTGTTTAAGCCAATGCATTGATAAAATGCATTCAAACCACAGTATAGATTCTTCTACAACAGAACATCTGGAAGGCGAGAAAGACCACGAAAACAATGGTTAGATGGCATAGCAGAATCCTGTCAAAGCAAAAATAACAATCACAAGTCAACAAGAACAGCTACAAGACAAAAACAAGAAAACACGACACTGGGCAGCCAACCCAGTAGCACTTGACAAAAGTAGTGGGATGACAAAGAAGAAAAGCTAGAACGTTGATAGTCTGATTTGAACCCTTCTTCAGTATTGCTGCACATTATGTCTGTATCTTTGTTTTCAAGCTTTCAAATGCATGTCTTCAAGTGGCTGAACAACAATGTCTCACAGACAAATAAACAAGATAGTAATGGCTGGAATGCTACAGCTGCAATGAAATCGATGGACAGGAAATGCAAAGCTGAGGACTCCCCATTCTTTTCCACCCGTCTTCTAACTTGGGAAACATCATACTCAGTGCAATCTTATAGTCAAAAGAGTTGCGAATCTCCACTCATCTTTTCTTCCCCCTCATTCTTTCTGTGAAAAGTAGAGACTTAGATGAGAGAAGAATGGGAGGAGAGATAGATAGAAAATTGAACAGATGAAGAAGAATGAGAGAGATAGATAGAAGAGTCAGAACCAGATGAGAGAAGAATGAGAGATGGAAGGTGAGACTTAGATGAGAGAAGAATAAGATGGGTATCGGAAGGTGAGAGATGAGAAAGAATGAGAGAGGAGATAGATGGGAAAGATTAGAGACATAGAGATGAGAAGAATAAGATAGATGGGAGAGGTGAGACTTAGATGGAGGAGATAAGAGGAGATAGATGGAAAATTGGGACTTAGATAGAGAAGAAATAAGAGGAGAGATAGATGGGAAAGTGAGACTTAGATGAGAGAAGAATAAGATAGATAGGAAAATTGAGACTTAGATAGAGAAGAATGAGAGAGATAGATGGAAAATTGAGACATAGATGAGAGAGAATGAGAGGAGAAGATAGATGGTGAGACATAGATGAGAGAAGGAGAAGATGAAGAAGGAGAGAGAATAGATAGGAGAAATTGAGAGATGAGAAAAGGGCCAGGAGGAGAGATAGATGGGAAAATTGAGACATAGATGAAGAATAAGATGATGGGAAGAGTGAGACTTAGATGAGAGAAGAATAAGAGAAGTAGATGGGAAGGTGAGACTTAGATGAGAGAAGGAGAATAAGATAGATGGAAAATTGAGACTTAGATGAGGAGAAGAATAGAGAGATAGATGGGAAAATTGAGACATAGATGAGAAGAATGAGAGGAAGATAGATGGAAAATTGAGACATAGATGAGAGAAAGAATAAGATAGATGGAAAAATTGAGACTTAGATGGAGGAAGAATAAGAGGAGAGATGAGTAGGAAAGAGTGGGGCTTGATGAGAGAAAGAATAGATAGATGCAGAAAATTTAGAGACTTAGATGAGAAGAATAAGAAGATAGATGGGAAAATTGAGACTTAGATAGAGAGAGAAGAATAAGAGGAAGATAGATGGGAAAATTGAGACTTAGATGAGAAGAATGAGAGGAGAGATAGATGGGAAAATTGAGACTTAGATACAGAGAAAGAATGAGAGAGAGATAGATAAGAAAATTGAGACTTAGATGAGAGGAAGATAAGATAGATGGGAAAATTGAGACTTAGGTAGAGAGAAGAATGAGAGGGGAGAGAGATAGTAGGGAAGTCAGAAGGGCATAGATGAGAAGAATGAGAGGAGAGATAGATGGGAAAATTGGGGTCAAAAGGCTCATGAGGTCATGGTGGTAACATGAGCCAGGGGTTAGCGAGGGCACGCTAGCCAGACCCTGCCCTAACCTCCACGCGGTGACCCTGAAACAGACTCTGGTTCTGAATTCTGGCTAAGAGGGGCAGGGATCAGGAGAGGAAATTACTGGTAGTAGTAGCAGTGCAATTACGGAAATACGATAAAGATACATACAAATAAAATGCACAATTCTCCTGACCGATGTCCAACAAGATATTGCCCAAGTCACTGAACGCAAAGAAACAGCAACGAAACGTCTCAGACATGGATGAGAGGTGCATCCAGTGACAAAACGTATGCCCACGTAGGGCGAAGCTCGAAGCCCTGAGGAGGGGCAAACATTGCCAGCCCGCCGGCAAGAATAAATAAGACAGGACCGTAACGAATGAAAGTCTACCCTCGTGTTGGTGCGAGAGAAGATTGCAGCTGACCCGCATTGGTAGCCTGGTGCAGATACATGTACTGGGCAAGGTTTGCCGAGCGCAAAAGAACAAGTTGCGTTTAGTGCATAACGAAACTACCCCCCTGGGAAAACCGTGCAAGGTACTGTGCGATTAAAATTAACATCCCCGGAAGAACTGAGGTTGGTGATGCCTAACGGAACTGCCAGCCTTGGGGCAACTGGGCAAGTTTCGATTGCAGTCGTAACTAACATCCCCGGAATAACTGGGGCGGGTGATGGCGGCGAGCGCAAAATCCTCAGTTACGCTCATAGTGCCCACTGAAACGACCCTCTACATTGTTTGTACTCGGCCCTATGCCAGTGCTTTCGAGGTTAATTGCAAATTGCCACGTACCGATACGCGTCTAGAAAAGGCTGAGAATGTTCCTTCCCGGATCAAACTCAAAAATGTACGGTAAAGCAAGGCCGACAATGTACGGATCAAACAGGAAGTTCGGTCTGAACATTGGCGAAGGCCGATACTTTACACGGTGTCTTATACGAGTAAGACGCCGTCCGAGGATAAGCTCAAGCTCGAGAAATTTCTCAGTCAGAATGGGCATAAACAGCGTAACTCACTGTCCTGGCGTAGATCACAAAGCCCAAAAATACGGCAAAGCTGATCGTACCCTAGGTAAAGCTCACCCTAGTAAATCAAAAGCTGGCTGAAAACGAACACCCCACCGAAGGATAAGCAACTGGGCCCCAATAGGTGCTGAAGGCTGGTGCACGTACATTACGTTCGGATGTTTGGCTGTTTATATATCACAATGAGAATGATTAAAACAGGCCTAGAACGATCGAAGAAGAAGAAGATGGAAATTGAGACTTAGATGAGAGAAGAATGAGAGGAGAGATAGATGGGAAAATTGAGACAGATGAGAGAAGAATGAGAGGAGAGATAGATGGGAAAATTGAGACAGATGAGAGAAGAATAAGAGGAGAGATAGATGGGAAAATTGAGACTTAGATGAGAGAAGAATGAGAGGAGAGATAGATGGGAAAATTGAGACTTAGATGAGAGAAGAATGAGAGAGATAGATGGGAAAATTGAGACTTAGATGAGAGAAGAATAAGAGGAGAGATAGATGGGAAAATTGAGACATAGATGAGAGAAGAATAAGATAGATGGGAAAATTGAGACATAGATGAGAGAAGAATAAGATAGATGGGAAAATTGAGACTTAGATGAGAGAAGAATGAGAGGAGAGATAGATGAGAAAGTTGAGACTTAGATGAGAGAAGAATGAGAGGAGAGATAGATAGGAAAATTGAGACTTAGATGAGAGAAGAATGAGAGAGATGGGAAAATTGAGACTTAGATGAGAGAAGAATGAGAGGAGAGATAGATAGGACAATTGAGACTTAGATGAGAGAAGAATGAGAGAGATAGATAGGAAAATTGAGACATAGAGAAGAATAAGAGGAGAGATAGATGGGAGATACAAAAAGAGAAAAACAAAATAGGTGGACTTTGTTAATTTGTAAAGAGGTTTCACTTTTGCCCGTATGTATTTTAGTAGCTACTGTATAATGAGGACATTTTGGATATCCTGACTTCATGGCACCGAAGTCTGTCAACATCTGAGAGGATAGCAAACAAAGACAGAGATTTGTGGAGATCCATGATCACCAACGCCAGCTGGCACGGCACCAGATGATGATGATGACTGTATAATGAGTATATATTGAGATTACGATCTAACATTGAATGTGTTATAGATGGATATTAGCATGACTTGATTGGAAAGCAGAACAATGCAGTTCACTATGACATTATTATCACATTAGGACTACGACATCAAATCTGAATATACGAGAATAAAGGTCCTTACTGAGATAAGACCACTAATCTGAATGTAACAAAACTATTCATTAACGTATTGGCTAAATTAAGCGGAAGGATACAACAAGCAATGAGGCTGTATATATATATATATATATAAAATCTTTGTAGAGTAAGTAATAATCTAGATAATCATATCATAGACTTGATGACATTTCAATTGAGATCAAGATTGCTAACTAACAGAAACAAACGTCTGTGCTAGGTGTGAACTTTTCTAGAACATTGGGGTAGCAGGGAACAATGCGATCATGGGGTAGCAGGGAACAATGCCATCATGGAGTAGCAGGGAACAATGCCATCATGGAGTAGCAGGGAACAATGCCATCATGGGGTAGCAGGGAACAATGCGATCATGGGGTAGCAGGGAACAATGCCATCATGGGGCAGCAGGGAACAATGCCATCATGGGGTAGCAGGGAACAATGCCATCATGGGGTAGCAGGGAACAATGCGATCATGGGGTAGCAGGGAACAATGCCATCATGGGGTAGCAGGGAACAATGCGATCATGGGGTAGCAGGGAACAATGCCATCATGGGGTAGCAGGGAACAATGCCATCATGGGGTAGCAGGGAACAATGCCATCATGGGGTAGCAGGGAACAATGCCATCATGGGGTAGCAGGGAACAATGCCATCATGGGGTAGCAGGGAACAATGCCATCATGGGGTAGCAGGGAACAATGCCATCATGGGGTAGCAGGGAACAATGCCATCATGGGGTAGCAGGGAACAATGCCATCATGGGGTAGCAGGGAACAATGCCATCATGGGGTAGCAGGGAACAATGCCATCATGGGGTAGCAGGGAACAATGCCATCATGGGGTAGCAGGGAACAATGCCATCATGGGGTAGCAGGGAACAATGCCATCATGGGGTAGCAGGGAACAATGCCATCATGGGGTAGCAGGGAACAATGCCATCATGGGGTAGCAGGGAACAATGCGATCATGGGAAGCTGTCATTTGGATGACTACCATTGCACAGTACAAAACTCATTGTACAAGTAGAGCTGGATGCTTGAAGGGTAGAGAGAAAAATGTGTTTAACCAGCGAGCCACAGGAACCATCAGTATGCATACGCTTCGATATCTGTTGGGGGAGACTGAGCACTTGTTGGTCTGCCCGGAGTGCTGTGACATCAATTCATTAACCAATAACAGTACAAATGCTAAGGACATGAATTAACAAGACATTTAATAAGAACAGTAAGAACAGATAGAAAGAAAACTGAAGAAAGTAAATTAATGGACAATGAAATAGACAAAGAATGATTTAGAGAGGTCAGAAATTGATAGACTGGATGAATAAGACCGACATAGACCGGAAGTGTAAGAAAGACACACAAAACAGAATCCGATGAGAAGAGGCTCAGATCACACATCATGTTAGAAACTGACAGATATAATACAACGTTTATTCTTCTTCTTCTTGGAACGTTCCATATCGATCACTTGTTAAACCACATTTCGTGATTTGTATGTGATCTGAAGCTACGTGAGATTGTACGTTGTACCAGTTATACACCTACATATATAGGATCAGCACATCCGATACGATATGCCTTGTAGGTTACAGTGTTATTATTATTAGTTACTTCTCTTGTAAGCCACGTCAACACACGGATGATGCAGAGAATGACACAAGATTGAGATGTATATTCAGATATGTCAAAATAAGAACTTTTCAATAAGATATTTTGCCTTTTTTTAAATTACAATTCTTTTTTTAAAATCAGGCCCTATTCGAAGTGTACACCAAGTGGACCCAGTACGGTTGAATGTGTAAACTCTGCGCGTCATCATTCTTTCCAATGAGAACTGCTCGGAGTTTGTTTAATTGTGTCTATTGCGCCATTTGTTGTTTTATTAAGGCTTCCACCATTTGGTCGCGATGAAGTGGGTATCTGATTTATTTGATCTTAGCCAAAAGGCCGAGAAGGAGGATGGAGGGAGGAAGTTACAACAGTGAGATGTCAGGTATGTTACAACAGTGAGATGTGAGGTAAGTTACAACAGTGAGATGTGAGGTAAGTTACAACAGTCAGATGTGAGGTAAGTTACAACAGTCAGATGTGAGGTAAGTTACAACAGTCAGATGTGAGGTAAGTTACAACAGTCAGATGTGAGGTATGTTACAACAGTCAGATGTGAGGTAAGTTACAACAGTCAGATGTGAGGTAAGTTACAACAGTCAGATGTGAGGTAAGTTACAACAGTCAGATGTGAGGTAAGTTACAACAGTCAGATGTGAGGTAAGTTACAACAGTCAGATGTGAGGTAAGTTACAACAGTCAGATGTGAGGTAAGTTACAACAGTCAGATGTGAGGTAAGTTACAACAGTCAGATGTGAGGTAAGTTACAACAGTCAGATGTGAGGTAAGTTACAACAGTCAGATGTGAGGTATGTTACAACAGTCAGATGTGAGGTAAGTTACAACAGTCAGATGTGAGGTATGTTACAACAGTCAGATGTGAGGTAAGTTACAACAGTCAGATGTGAGGTATGTTACAACAGTGAGATGTGAGGTAAGTTACAACAGTCAGATGTGAGGTATGTTACAACAGTCAGATGTGAGGTAAGTTACAACAGTTAGATGTGAGGTAAGTTACAACAGTGAGATGTGAGGTAAGTTACAACAGTGAGAATGTAAAAAAAGAGTTAAGATACACAAATGTGGATAATGATTAATAATGTTAACTAGTGTATAAGCTTTAAATCTGACATAAACAAACTGTACGCAATATCAATTTTGCTGTATATTTTTTATCTCAAATGTCGGAGTCTGCAATATTTTGTTTGTTCTGGATTTTAAGCTTAAACACAAAACGTCCATAAAACCGTTCACTCCCCCTGCGTCGCCCAGTGAATCATCACACGAAATGAACGGACGAATTGGACAAGATAGCTAAAAGAGTGCAAGAGGAGACAGCAGAAAGAGTGCTAGAAGAGATTGGTTTTACTCAAGCAGCGACGGGTATAAATGTTCAATTTAGAGTGACCTCTCTGCTGTTAAACTAAACACAATAAATTGGGATTCTCTGAAACGAGTCAAATCGTATTCTTTCTGTTTGTTGGCTTACACGCTCTGATGTAAGCAAAACAAGGTTCGTTACATGTTTGATTCAAATGGCGTATCTCGGTTTCAGTTCTCTCTGTGGCGCAGAAGTTAGGTGTTAACCTCTTGTTCAAAAAGTACTCAGTTTGCTCCCCCGTGGAGCCATCTGGATATTTTTGCAGATACCAGATCTCAGAATAGATGAGATCGATTTCCTAGTCCAATCGGAGACGGACAATAAAACGTAAGTCCCGTGTTGAAGTTGAGACGGTAAAAGAACCACTGGCAGTTGAAAACCGAGAAGAGGAGGCCGGGAAAACCGAGAAGAGGAGGCTGGGAAAACCGCTGCCTGGGCAAAATTCATTAGAGAAAGTTGTCAATAAATTCCTACAAAATATTGTCACCACCTTCTATATTACATCGGAGACCGTCGCCGGTGCTAAGGAGTTCGTGCACGGCCCTGAGTAAGAAAGATATGAGAGCACTCACC
>JADZMA010000134.1:0-52604 GCA_020796225.1 Arion vulgaris
GTTTAGGGTTTGGGGGCCTCCCAAACCCAAGGAAGAAAATGTTCTTGGAAAGTTTTAAAATATCACAAAGGGGTTTTAAAAATTGGTCAAAGAACGAACGCAAAGAAGAAGAAGAAGCCAAATCACAAATGTGAAGTTTATTGATAGAACCAAATTTTTGTTCTTCGGTTATACCCATCCGTAAAGATTTCTTTTTTAAAAGAAGATTCAGCAGTCCCACAAGCTTCGTAGCACTGGCGAGGATCCAAATTCGAGAATAAAGGATAATTATGAATATAAAAAGGAAAATTTCCCTCTCCATTTCAATCGAACTTTATTTCAATCGAACTCTTATTTCAACCGAACTTTATTCCAACCGAACTTTATTTCAATCAACTCTTATTCCAATCAACTTATTTCAACCGAACTTTATTCCAACCAACCTTTTTCCCAAACCGAACTCTTATTCCCCCGAACTTTATTCCAATCGAACTTATTTCAATCGAACTTTATTCAACCAACTTTTTTCCCAAACGAACTTTTTTCCCAACGAATTTCTTATTCCAACCAACTTTTTATTCCAATCGAACTTTATTTCAACCAAACCCTTATTCCAATCGAACTCTTTTTCCCAAACCGAATCTTATTCCAATCGAATCCTTATTCCAATCGAACTCTTATTTCCAATTGAACTTTATTCCAATCAAACTTTATTCCAACCAACTTTATTCCAACCGAACTTTATTTCAACCGAACCCTTATTCCAATCAAACCCTTTTTATTCCAACCGAACTTTTTTCCCAAACCCGAACTTTATTTCAATCAATCCTTATTTCAATCGAACTTTATTCAACCGAACTTTATTCCAATCGAACTTTATTCCAACCGAACTTTTTCCCAAACCAACTTTATTCCAACCAACTTTATTTCCCCAACTTTTAAAACTCTTATTCCAATCGAACTTTATTCCAACGAACCTTTTTCCCAACCCGAATTTTATTTCAATCGAACTTTATTCCAATTAAACCCTTATTCCAATCGAACTTTATTCCAATCGGAACTCTTTTTCCCAATGAACTTTTATTTCAACCGAACCTTTATTCCAACCGAACTTTATCGTTTCAACTGTCATTGTTTTTTGTACTTGTTTAAATGTGAAAATTCGAGTTTTGTCGTCCATCTAGATAAGACTAGAAATTGATCTCCTATATCGATTTCGGGGCCACTGAAAATTAACCTGATCGTTCCCAGCGGAAAGCTAAACGAGAAATTTTGAAACGAGAGAAGAAAACGGTGGCTCGAGATCATAGAACACCTCCCCCAAAGAAAAAATATCGTGGTTTGGAAAAGATATTATCAGAGCCGGGTTAGACCAGAGCGGGGCCCCCAGCAAATTTTAGCGGGGCCCTAAGTTTTGTATGATAATAAATAATAAAACATAACTTTTACAAAACAAACTTGTCCCCGATTTAATGTGAGCAAATTTAGAGATAAATAGACAAATCAATTTTAAGTAAATTACATTCAATGTTCATTAAGGTGAGGTTATTTAGACGATCTTGTCCCATCAGTTTCTTAATATTTTTTATACGCTTTAATGTTAAAAAGAACGTTCCCCGCGCAGTTATAATCATTAAAGAAAATAAATTGTAAGACTTTTTTTACATTTGGGAAACACGACTTAATGAATTTTCCATTATAATTTTAAAAAATTGCAGTCGGGCCTCATTCTTTCGTTCTAAAGCAGCAGCTCATTAGTTTTAAATTTAAAAACTGCACAAGTTCGTCGCCTGGTTTTCCCAAACCTTTTGGGAAGAGCTGACAATATTTGAGTTTTTTTCGATTTTTCGCTGTAAGAGATTTTAATCCCGAAATTTCAAAACATCGTAAAGGGGTACGTTTCCCATGCGTTTAGCTAAGGCAGAGAAAATATCAAAGGAAAAAACACCTGACTTTAAAATTTTTTTTGGGGTGTTTGATTTTCCAATTCACGAGCGAGTAGACCCACAAAATCGGTTTAGTATTTGCTTGCGTTGTGAAGTTTTTGCAAATTTTTGACAGTGAGTCAGATTTGGTTTTCCCCAAATATCTAAAAAATGTATGATTGGAACGTCCCCGTGAAGATTCGGAAACCCGTTTAAGGTCTTGACGGGAAATAGGCGACGCTTGGCCCAGAATTGTTCCAAAAATTTTAAATTTTCCCCTTTTTCCCAACTTACTCTTTCCCCAAAACAGCCCATAGCTTGATTACGACATTTACCTTTGACCCAAATTTTTTTGAGAGTCATCCAAAACTTTTTTGATAATGGAAAAACCCACAAAAAAGTGTTTTTGTCGCATCAGTGGGGAAGACCTGTTCCGGACAGTCCTTCCAAAGCGATTTTTGAAGATCTTACTGAAGAAGCCCACGAAGAGAAGGGGAAAAAATTTTAAACTTTAAACTAAAAAAGGAGTTTTAAACTTCCAGAATTGCAAAAATTGGAAGGGGGAAAATTATCACTTATTTTCCCCCAAGGGGCTTTTTGGTTGATTTCCCCTGGGGTTTTAAAGTTTTGCCCGCGAAGTTTTTGATATCAATGCCTTTTTCCCTTTTAAAAATAAATAAATTTTTGGGCGAGTTGTTCAGCAGAGCCCTTTCCATATCCAAGAACTTCAAAACCCTTTTTCCACTGGTCCAGATGGTAAACATAGCACTATTAGAGTGAGTTGGTCCAATGCGAAATGTCTAGAGTAGAGTCCGTTAAAAAGGAATATACTTTTTTTTTAATTTCAAAAAATATATCCAGTTTGATTTTAAATGGATAAATTTCAATGTTTTTTTTAAAAGAGTATGTCCCTTTTTTTTATTTAAAGTTTTATATGCTGACCCAAAAAAATGTCAAATTTCTTTTAAATTTCCCAAAAACCAAAAAATTTATTATTGGGTGAACCAAAAATTTCATCCCCCCCCGAAATGCAAGCCCTGTTCTGTTAAAAATTAAATGAATTTTCCCCCAAAAGTGTCCCCAATATGTTTGTTCGGTCTCTTTTCAAAGGAGAATCGACAAGCATCTTTCTTTGCAACCAACAGAGAAATTATCGCTTTCTGGAGGTCCGTTTTTTCAACAAATTATTTTTTTTCCAATCGTAAAACCCTTTTTTCTAACCTGAGAACAGTCTGAATCATAATTTTGAAAAAAAACAAAAAAAATTTCCTTTTTTTGTCACAACCAATTTCACAGAGTTTTGTTTGTTGGTTTATTTTATAGGGAAAAAAGATTTTCGAAAATTTATTGTTTTTTTTTTAAATTTTTTTTTGAAGACAAAAAACACTGTTTATGGCACTTCCGCCTTTCGCAATCCAATAACTGATTGAAGGATTGGCCATTCACCAAATCTTTGGGAGACATTTTTTTTTCCTGGTTTTTGGTTTTTGGGGAAGATTTTACTGGGGCAGCGGCTTTCTGCCTCTTTGGCTTGAAAATGATATGGCAAATTGAAGGACTCTGTACATTCGATTCAGTTTTTTTGGGAAAATGTCAACCGTGAAGAGTTGCTGATCTTTATTGGAATGTATTGTTCTAATAATCTTCATCTACTATACTGTGAGACGCGACTTCTATATTTTCGTTTGATTTCTTTAGATTAGCACCATTCCAAACATTAAAAAAATTCAGACAGTTGGGTTTTTTTGATACAAAACTTTTATTTTTTTCCCTTTTTATTTTGGTTTACGTTTTGCACTTCCAGAAGCGTAATGTCGACCCGATTCTGGGCCGCTGTCATGATGTTATCTCAATCTAAAAAAAAATGAATTTTCAAATAAAATGTAACTTTTTACTTTTTCCAATATAACATAAAATGTGAAAGTTTGGACAGGTTTTGGGAAAAACAATTTTTCATGAAATTTTTATTAAAATTTGGGAATTTAACCACTTAAATGACTATAATTGATTTAAAAATTTTAATTATTGAAAAGAAAAAGATAAAAAATTTTTTAAAAATTTAAATTTTTACAAACATATAATTAGCTATGTAAAAAAAAATAATAAAATAAAAGATGGGGGGATTTAAATACGTTCAAATTTGAGAAAAAATACAAAATTACCTTTTGTGTCCGTTTGGGGCTTTCAAAAAATTTTGCAGCTTTGGGGCTTTTGTTGGGTCCTTCAATTTCCAAGTTTTTTTTAATCATTTGGCCCCCCCGCATTATTTTCGGGGCTTATTTTAGTGAAAAAGTTTTAAAAAAGAATGAATAAATTTTTTTAGGAGGGCCCAGATCTGCTCATGTTTAGAACAAATTTCAAGCCCATTGCATTTTTTTAAACTAAACCCCAAAAACGACGAACGCAGAACTGAACGTTTTTTTAGCAAATTTAATTGTTCTTTTTTTCAAGCCAAGTTTTTGTTTATTAAAAGGGGGCACAAGAGAATTTAAAAAAGTAAAAATGTTACGGAAAGAGCCAGGGGACGCCCAATTAAGTCCGAAATTGAGTAAAAGACCTGGCCCCAACCCCAAAAAAAAAAGAAAAAATTTTTACCCCCCTCCCAAACTTGGTTTTGTTTGGGTTATAAAACCCAGAGGCGGCCCCTTTAAAGGGGAATGCCCTGGGATTGCCACCCCGCTACCCCTAAAAACCGGGGCTTATTATTTTTGTTTTCATGTTTATTAAATAAAGTTGAAAAATTTTTTAACAAAAAGAAAAAAAGTAATGTAATTGTAAAACAAAAAATTTTTTTAAAAAAAAGAAAAAAATTTTTTTATCTTGGGCAGACGAAAAAACCAGAATTTAGGTAAAAAATCAAAAAAAAAAAGTTTCTTTATCAAAAAAGACAAAAAAATGATGGGAGATGATAAAATCAATAAAAGTTTTTTTAATTGGGCAAAACAACGATTACAATGTTTTGCAGAAAAAAAAAGAGAATAGGGAAAGGCAAGGATAATTTTAATATTGAGAAAGTTATGACATCCAAACAAAAAAAGCTAAAAAAAGGAATGATCAAATGCAAAATCCAAAAAGAGGTCAAAAATGGACAATGAACAAAGTTAAAAAAAGAATTAGGAGTTGAAATGTGGAAAATAGAAGAAAGGCAGATTTTATGAAGGAAAAAAAAAAATTAAAAGTTTTAGGAAAACTAGGCATGAAGAAACAATTTTAAAAGAATTAAAATTCAGAAAGTTAAAAAGGGAAAAAAAGACATAACCGGGTAAACATTTACTAGAGGGGGAAAATTGAGGGGGAAGAAAGAGGAAGACGAGATAAGGGGGGGGAAAATTAAGAAATGGACAGGGTTACAGTCTCAGGGGAACACCAAGGGGAAAAAAGGATGTGGAGATTTACAGCCAACTTTTGATGTGGGGACAGACTATGATGATGGTTAGACTTGCGTTTAAAATTAAAATTTTTGACTAAAAGAGGAATAAATTTTTATTAAAAAAAAAATTTAAAAATTATTTATCAATACTTGTTAATACTTTCAGAAATTTATGATGAGAGAAAAACTGCAAACAACCCCCGTAATATAAAATTTAAAAATTTAAATCTGAAATCGTTATCAGAGACTATATCATAGCACTCCCGATATGTTTTATTTTTTCCGACTCCCTCTCCAAACCTGTGCGTCCAGGGCCCAAACACCAGTTCGACGGATTAATCATTCCCTTTTATTTGTTCGTTCTTTTTGAGCTACCCAAAATTGACAAAATTCTTCCACCCTTAGGGGGGACTAAAACCCGAAACTCCCTGTAAAAATCTCAGGGATTAAGAATGGCTTTCGGGTTTTTTGTCCCTCTGATACCAAATTATGCCAGTCAACCTATCAGCTGTTCATTACCCTGACCCCGCGTCCAGAACACAAATGAAGGTGATTTTTGATCCTTTCATAGAATACTTCCCACCCAGTTTCCTCACCATTGATTTATTTACAAACATATTTTCTTTTTTTTTTGGTTCTTTTTTTTAGACCAATTTTAACCCCTGTGATAATTTGATTTTTGCCAAGAATGATCGACTTTGGGTTTGGAAGCCCAAAAAAAGATTCTACACTTTTGGGAAAGACCGTTTTGAAATTGAACATACTAGGGGCATAGAAAAAAAACACGGAGAAGTCGAGACCAACTATGCCCCCCCTTTTGTAAGCCCGTACCTCCATTGACAACTTTACCAGAAATGATAAAAAATTTAAAATAAATGAATGAAGGGGACACCGAATCAATCCAAAATTTAATTAAATAATTCTAAAAGTAACAGCCCGAAAAAATTCCTAAAGAAAAAAAACAAAGATTTTTAATGTAGGAGAGGGTTAATAATCAGATCAGGGGCGCCAGTGTTACGCAACCAAGGCGGTTCAAAAACGCGGGGGAAATTTTGAGCACATTTTTTCCCTTTTTTAAACGATGATAAAAAAACATCACCGTTCGGAAACCAATGCCAAATTTTGAATCAATGGTAGAAAGGGGCACTTGTTTAATGTACTGTTTTTGGCTTCCTGTAAAGATATGTCAGATTTTAATTTTTCAAATTGGGGGGCAGCCGTATGAAAAAATAATCAGTTTTTTTTATAACCAGGTTGCTGGATATAGACCCAGGTCAGGGGATATATACCCCGGTCAGCTGGGTCGTAAAAACCAAGGGGTCAGCTGGTTTTAAAGACCAGTCAGTGGAAAATACCAGGTCATTGGGGGGACCTGGGCGCTGGAACACCAGGTCGGGTGGATATAACCCAGGTCAGCTTTTAAAAACTTAGGCAGCTGGATATTGGCCCCGGGGAAAGGGGTTTTCCTCCCAAACCCCGCTGGAACAGACCCAGGAAGCTGGAAGGGGCCCGGGAAGCTGGAAAAACCAGCAGCTGGAAAAACCAGCGCTGGTATAGACCAGTCAGTGGAAAGGGGCCCAGGTCAGCTGGTGCAAAGATTCCAGGTCACTTTGGGACAGACCCGGTCAGTGGGAAGACCCAGACGCTGGAGGGACCAGGCGCTTGTGTGAACCCGTCATGGCAACCCAGGAGCTGGCAAAGACCCTAGGCCCCGCTGGTATGTAGACCTGATCAGCTGGTTTTAGACCCAGCGTGGATTTGACCAGGCAGCTGGGGAAGGGACCAGGTCAGTTGGTATATAGACCAGGTGCTGGATAAAACCCAGGCGGGATGTAGACCAAGGTCAGCTTGGGGGTAGACCCAGATCAGCTGGTGCAGACCAGGCGTGGGGTGCAGACCAGACAGCGGTGAGACCCAGGCAGCTAAAGACCCCCGGGCAGCTGGTCAGACCCGGGTCAGCGGTATATAGACCTAGGTCAGGGGGGATTTTACGGGCCTGGTATGTAGACCTAGGTCAGCGGGTAGACCAGATCAGTTAATAGACCGGTCAGTGGGTAGACCAGGCCTGGTAGATTCCCAGATACGGATATAGACCTAGGGGGAAACGTCTTGAAGGGGATTAGAGTTCACCCTATTCGGGAAAACTTTTCTCCCGGTTAGGTTTTGAATTTGTTATGCGAAAGCATCAGTTCGTCATTAGGGCCAGGGCCGGGCCCCCCCCAAAAAAATAATATGTAAGCGTCTTTATTATTTAATAAATTAAAAAAATTTTAAACCCCCAAACCATAAATTTTTCCCGAAAAATTTTTCTGGCCCCCCCAACAAAAAAGATCACGAGCCGCCACTGGAAAGATAAAGAAAATTAACCTGAAAAATTTTTTGGGGCCCAGCATGGAATTAAACCCCCCAAATGCGTTCCATCATAAAAAAGGAATACAGGTGGGGAGTTAAAAAATGTAGGTAACCCAAGATTATTTAGCAGGGAAAGGGACCTTTAGATACCAGTTCATCACTTCTTTACTTATTCCTCTCTCCTGTGGGCATAAGGCCCCCAACAGTTGCTGCCACTTTCTCGGTCTCGGTTTTTCTCTTTATGGTTCCGAGGAAAGTTCAGCACCTTTTGTTTTTCCCCCGGACTTTTCCCAGGGCTGTTTAAGGGGGCATTTTTTTTTTCCTTTTCCCCAGCGGGGTTCTTAGTGATACTGACTGTGTTTTCCGTAGGGGATGCCCATTGCCATTTTTTTCTTGGGCCTGGCCCTCTTGACCTGAGTTTGCGGTTCTTTTTCAAGGTCTGTGTTTTTAATCTATCATAACCCCTCGCAACGTTACCCATTTTCGCCACATCACACCTACAGAAACTGCATAAAGTATTTCTTTCTAGTAAAGAAGGTGGCAGGTGAGAAATACCAGGATGGTAATGTTGATATATACACGATGGTTCAGTGATTCGAGACAAGAAGGCTGTACATTTGTTGGTTGAGATGTAAGTCGGGAGGACAGCAACGTCTTTGTTTTTTTTCAAGAGTTTTATTTAGAGGGGAAAGTTGCCAAAAAAGAATGAAAGAAACCACGAAGACGTTGGGGCAAGATGAACGATCTGGGAATGACTGCGCTGATGCCGGCAACAACTTGTATAATAGAGAGTTTCTATGACTTGTCATTGGAGACAACCGGAAAGGGGAAGCTACTTGATGATGATGAGTTTGGAGATCAAAGCGGGAGTATGACTTTTAACTGGTTGAGTACAAAAACCACGCATGCGATTTAGAAGAAATGAGAACATGCTCAAAGAATTCCATTCAGACTGGCTGTGGAAAAGGGGTTTCACATTTGGCACACAAATTCCCCATCAAATTTTTATTGTTTTACCAGGGGAAAGGGGAAGTGCAAGGAAAAGCTTTAGGCATCTGTTTGATACAAAAAGGGGTCGGGAAATGCCCGTCTATAGATACCCGGAACCAAACATAAAAGAAGCGGGTGATCTAAAAATTTTAAAAACATTAAAACATTTAAAATAAATCTACATCTTTATCCAGAATGACGAAGATAAGTGGAAAAGGGGAACTGAGACACAAAACTTTGGGGAGACGCAAATTTTTAATTTATAACACAGAAGGGGTGTAAATAGTCGTTATATCATCATAAAGTTTGCCCCTTCCGGAACTGGTTCAGAACATTCTTAAAAATTTTTTACTATCGTTGGCCGGCACGGCAGCCTTTCCCAGATCGAAAGACATCCGACCCACGTCTCATTTTCCCCCTTCTTCCAGGCCCCACCTCCTAAATTAATTTTCAAGGCACTCATGCGTTGATGTGCCCAAATATTTAATTTTCCTTTTTTTTATGCTTGTAAAGAACTTTTAAATAAAACTGTTGCAGAACAGAAGGTTTGTTCTTTTCGTCCGATATTCTAAGTCTCTTCAAAGATTTGGTTCAAACGCTTTAATGATCTTCTGCCGTTTTGTGAGGTTCCATAATAGTTTTTAAAAGGTTAATTTGAATCCTTTACAGGATTTTCGAATAACCCCCATTTTTTAAGCTGTTGTGATTTTTCTAGGCAACATCCGAGCTTCCAGTTTTAAAAAGGGTGACATCGCCCTTTTGAAAAAATCCACGAAACAATTTAACCAAAGCCCCAGCGGATTCGCCAAACGTGGGGTTAAAGACCGGTCACAAACCTAAGCCACAGACACCAAAAAGTCGATCCCTAAAAAGGGAGGAGATCAGACAAACTGTCCGGAGGATGTGGGGTGAAGATTCCCACAAAAGTTAATTTTTCTAAATACAAAAAAAAAAAAAATTGAAAGAAGGGAAAATATCACAAATGGGAATGAAAATGAGGATTTGTCAAAAAAAAAACACTTAAATATATTAAAAATGGGGTTTTTAAAACAAAACATTGCAACAATATTCAAAATGAGGTTGCAAAAAAAAACTTGCAAAATATCACAAAATGAGGGTTTTAAAAAAAAAACTTGCAAATATATTACCAAAAAGAGGGGTTTTCAAAAAAAAAAAACTTTCAACATTTTGGGGGGGGAAAAAAAAAGGGAAAAACAAATTTAAAAAAAAGGGGGGAAAAAAAAAAAATTGGGGGGAAAAAAAAATTTTAAAAATTTTTAAAAAAAAAAAAGAAAAAATTTTAAAAAAAAAAATTTTAAAAAAAAAAAAAGGGCCCAAAAAAAAAAGGGGGGTTAAAAAAAAGGGGGGAAAAAAAAAATCAAAAAGGGGGGTTTAAAAAAATAAAGGAAAATTTTTAAAAAAAAATAAAAGGGGAAAAAAAAATTTAAAAAATTTTAAAAAAGGGGAAAAAAAAATTAAAATAAAAGGGGGGGGGGTAAAAAAAAAAAAAACAAAATTAAAAAAAAGGGGGGGAAAAAAATTTTAAAAAACAAAATTTAAAAAAAGGGGGAAAAAAAAAAATTGGAAAAATTAATAAAGGGGGGGGTTTTTAAAAAAAAAAAAAAAAATAAAAAAAGGGGGGTTTTAAAAAAAAAAAATTAAAAAATTTAAAAAAAAAAAAAAAAAAAAAAAAAAAAAAATTTAAAAAAAAAAAAAAAAAAATTAAAAAAAAACCAAAAAGGGGGTTTTTAAAAAAAAAAAATATAAATTTTTAAAAAAGGGGGGTTTTAAAAAAAAAAAATATAAATTTTAAAAAAAAAAAATTTTTAAAAAAAAATTTAAAAAAAAAAAGGGTTTTAAAAAAAAAAAAAAAAATTTAAAAAAAAATTGGGGGGGAAAAAAAACAAAACCCAAAAAAAAAAAGGGGGTTTTGGGGAAAAAAAGGGGGGAAATTTAAAAGGGAAAAAAGGGGGGTTTTTTGGGGAAAAAAAAAAAAGGGGGTTTTAAAAAAAGGGGGAAAAAAAAGGGGGAAAAAATTTAAAAAAAAAACCCCTTAAAAAAAAAGGGGTTTAAAGGGGCCCAAAAAATTAGGAAAAAAAAAAAAAAAATAAAAATTTTTTTCCCCCAAAAAAGGGGGGGGTGGGGAGGGGTTAAATGAGGTTTTAAAAAAAAAAAAGAAAAGGGGGCCAAAAAAAAATTTGGGGGGGGAAAAAAAAAAAAAAACCAAAAAAAAAAAAAATAAAAAAAAGGGGGGAAAAATGGAAACAAATTTAAAAAAAAAAAAAGGGGAAAAAAAAAAAAGGGAAAAGAAAAAGGAAAAAAAAAATTTTAAAAAAAAAAAAGGGGAAAAAAAAAAATTTTAAAAAAAAGGGGAAAAAAAAATTTTAAAAAAACCCCGGGGGGAAAAAAAAAGGGGAAAAAAAATTAGGAAAAAAAAAAAAAAAAACCCAAAAAAAAAAACCAATTTAAAGGGGGAAAAAAAAAGAAAACCCCTTTTAAAAAATTTTGGAAAAAAAAAAAAAAAAGGGGTTTTAAAAACCCCCCAAAAAAAAAAGTTTTACCCAAAAAAAAAGGGGGTTTAAAAACCCCCTTTTAAAGGGAAAGGGGAAAAAAAAAAAAAAAAACGGGAAAAAAAATTTGGAAAAAATTTTTTTAAAAAAAAAGTATAATTTTAAAAAAAAATTAAAAAAAAATTTTTTTTTAAAAAAAAAAAAAAAACCCTTTTGGGGGAAAAACTTTTTTAAAAAAGGGTTTTTTAAAAAAAAATTTTTTTTTTTTTTCCCCAAAAAAAAGTTTAAATTTTTCCCCAAAAAAAAAAAAAAAAAAAATTAAAATTTAAAAAACCCGGGGGAAATTTTTTTAAAATTTTTGGGGGGAAAAAAAAAAAAAAAAAAAAAAAAAGGGGTTTTTTTTTTTTTTTAACCCCCCCGGGGGGGGAAAAAAAAAAAAACCCTTTTTAAAAAATTTTCGGCCCCTTTTTTTTCCCCCCTTTTAAAAAAAAATTTTTTATAAGGAAAAAATTTTTTTGGGGGTTTTTAAAAAATTTAAAACCCTTTTTTTTTAAAAAAAAAACCCCCTTTTTTTAATTTTTTTTGGGGTTTTTTTTTCCCAAAAAATTTTTAAAAAAAATTTTTTTAATTTTTAAAAAATTTTTCCTTGTTTGGGGAAATAAAAACCAATGTGCAACGTATACACGTTTTTGGAAAAAAACCAAACATCTAAAGTGATTAAAATTGGTTGAAAAGAACGAATGCAAAAGAAAAAATCATCAAATAGTTTGTCTGTCCCCAAAACTTTCCCAAAAAACCCAAACAGTTTTTCCCAAAATTTCTCTCTCTTCTCTCTCTCTTAGCATTCCCCAAAAAAATTTTTCTAGGGGAATTACAATAGCTTAGAAAGCCTACACATTAAACAAAAATGGCAATCAAAATGAAGTTAACCAATCGCATTTTGGACAAAAAACCGTAAAGGGGTTTAAAAAGACCATCAGGGAAAGGGGGCATAAAAACAAAGAGAAGAAGGAAGACCACGGAAAGATGGATTCGGGATGTATTTGAGGGTTTTTGAACATGAGGGCTACAGGGCTTGACATCTGGGATATGAAAAGAAATTCCGGAGGACTGTTGGGGTGGAAAAGGGTTCTGCTCAGGAAAAACCCTTTTGATGATGAGCCAATCGTAAAAAAAAGGAAATTTAAAAAATAAAATATAATTGGAAATAAACAATCGTTTAAAAAAGTGCCCACCTTAAATGAAAAATCATAAATGAAATTTTTAAGCAATGCTTAAGATAAGTGACAATGAACTAGCTACTCTTGTTAACTTTAAGGGTTTTAACTCCAGGAAAATTGATTCTCCAAAACTATCTAAAAAAAAAAGAACTTGAATTTTCCCTGAATTGGCGAAAATTAATATTGATTCCATATCGCCCCGGAAAATAAAATCATGTATTTTAAAAAAAAAGGTTAATTTACCCCTTTTGGACCAAATCAAAACTTTTTTCTTTTTTTGGATTTTTCTGGGCTTTTTACGTTCAGTAGTTTGCCATTGCTTTTGAACAGGGTGGTGCCATCATCCTTTTGAAAAACACCCACGCCAAATAATATGCAAAAACTGTCCCCCAGCGTGATTAACTCAGAACGTCAGGGTTAAAAAGTATCACTTTCCCCCAACCCCCAGACCCCCCCGTTTTACTACTTTTGATAAATTAAAAAAAAGGATAACTTAGGTAAAAAACCCAATGGGTAAAAGGCAAAATTGACTTCATTGCAGGGGTTTTTTCCCATACGGCCCCATTTCCCTCCCCCCGCATCTGGTGCCCCCTACCAGAGTTTTGCTAAAAGGGAAAAATCCGGGCCCCGGCAACGCCCTAGCAGATCCCCAAAAAATAAATCCCTCTTGAAAGATCGACGGGGAAAGATTGAAACGACGTTCGGAATACAAGACAACAGTTTAAACCCACTTACCCACAGAACCCATTTTTCGGGTTTTTAAAGGTTGGGAAGTAGCGAAAAAACCGCAAACAGGTAGTAACCCCATCAATAAAATCAAAAC
The DNA here is from genome assembly GCA_020796225.1 of Arion vulgaris. Classification (NCBI taxonomy): domain Eukaryota; kingdom Metazoa; phylum Mollusca; class Gastropoda; order Stylommatophora; family Arionidae; genus Arion; species Arion vulgaris. The sequence goes on from JADZMA010000134.1 coordinate 13,170, forward strand.
TGGTCGATTGGTCCGGGGACTGTTGGAGATATTGCGTAGGAGATCGGAGCACCTATGGAATGCCCGGGAATTGCAATGAAGATATTTCAAACTCAAACTGCCCTTTTGTGGTAGAAATTTTTTAAAGTGCTTGTCAGAAACCTTTCCACAAAAACAATAAACAGATTCATGAAATTCCTCGATATTTCCCCTTCTTCAGTGTTTTTAACATCCTTTGGCTCTTGCTTTTTAAACCCCCTTTTGTATTAGTAATTATGGTATTGATAGCACTGAAGAGCTGGGGTATATTTTGGGTTTTTCCCCCAAATTCCCAAAAAATGCAACAATTGAACTGTCCGGAAAAAAAACAAACTGGCTTTCTGTGGTTTTAAGGATAAAAAGCCAAAAGGTTCACTGTTTTCATTCACCGCCTAGTTGCAAGCTGGTAAGGGGGGGTTTTTATTCACTCTGGTAGGGCCCAAATGTTAAAACAAGAAATCATTACGTCCCAAAGTCACGGGGCCCCATCAATGAATCTCAGTCATCAGAATGGTTCTCTTTTTTTAAAGGTCTGATTTTTAAAATTACAATTCTTTCCCCCCAAGAAAAAAATTTTTTTTTGAATAGGGAACATTTTGTATAAAATTGGCTATTGGTAATTTTTGCAGGTTCTAAAAAGGGGAATATGAGCACCATCATCCAAACACTGGAGATGGATTGGACATGTGATACGAAAGGAACTAACTCTGTCCGAAAAACTGCCAAGGGCCCGGGCCCCCAGGGGGTAAACGAAAACGTCAAAGACTCAAAACAGGCGGGAGGAGAACAATAGAACAAGAAGGGAAAAGAAATGAATCATAGCTGGAACACAATAAAAGAGGATGACCAAGAATAAAAAAGAATGATGAGCAGTTGTTGCCATAATCACCTTGGGCGTCACGGGCGAGAGGGGAATAAAAGAGTTCCGAAAAAAGTTTTAAAAACAGTATAATTTCATTTTATAATACCACACCTATTCAGATATACTTTAACATACAATGGTGCCAGATCTCTCTCTCTCTTTCGCGATCGTTCTTAAGCCATTCTTATCATTCTATTGTGATATATAAATAGCCAAACATCAGAACGTAATGTACGTGCACAAGCCTTCAGCCCCCTTTGCAGCACATTGCTTATCCTTCGGGTGGTATGTTCAATTTCAGCCAGCGTTTGTGTGGGTTCCCTCTCCGCTAGCCTTTGACTGTCCCCACCCGGGGAAATCCACAAAGGGGCGGGTTGCCTTTTTCTTTTAGGGCGGCGCCCCGGGCCCTACCCTCCTGGGGGTTATGAGCCCCAAATCTGCCCAACAAACGGCCCCTTTTTAAATGAACCCCTTTGGGTTTTCCCCCGTTCAGGTTTGTTTGGGGTTTTTGCTCCCTGGCAACGGTTGTCCCCAATAAAACTCCGGGGAAACCCGGTGGTTCCTGCGGGGGAGCGCCGGGGTTTCCCCTCTGCTGGGTTTTCCGGTTGTTCTGAAATTTGGGTGGGACGCACCCCTCTAACGCTTGCCCTGCCTTTTGCCATGCTTGCACGGGTTTTTTGTCTCTGCTGGGTTTTCCCAGTTGTTTTGCTCATGTGGGTGGTACGCACCCCTCTTGCCTGACATACTCGCCGCTGCGGTGCCCCTCGCTTTCGCGTTTGCCGTGCCTTGCCGTCCCGGGTTTTCCCTCGGTGGGGCCCACTAGGGTTTTGCCGGCGTTGTCAAAGCTCTGCCTTGGTGCCTGGTCCTCATCGGTTTTTTCCGTGCTCATTTTTTCTTTCCTTCCTATCGTGCTAAATTTCCCTGGGCTGCCCGTCTGTGTCGGCGGCCCCCCAAAATGAGATGGGCCCGGGTTTTCCCCCATCTGGTCCCCCCCTTGCAACGTCCGTATGCGTGCTCGCTCTCCCCTGGTGCCTCCTCACCTTTTCCCGTAAATTTCCCCGGGGTTGCCGACCCCGGGGGGGCAAAAAGAGTTTCGCCCCCATGTGGCCCACGTCCCAACTCGACTCCCAGCATGCTCATCGGCTCTAAGAGGCGGCACAAAGAGAGCATGCGCGGGTTTCCGAATTTCCCCCAACGCGGGCCCAAGGGTCTCTTCGATGACTTTGATTCGTGCCCCCCTTCTGTGATGGGGACTAGACTTTTGACCTATGAGCCCAAACTTGACCCAACTTGTCACCCAGCACACTCATCGGCTCAAGAGGGAGACTCAAGAGAGAAATCCCGGGGCTCGGTTTCCCCCCGCGAGGTTCCACATGTATCCTTCTGGTTTTTCCTACCCGGCCGGGAGGGCGGGGCATTAATAGTCACTCTGGGAGTTCGCTCGTCTATTTGCGGCGGACCCCATAAAACATGACTCCCTTTTTCATTTCTCGCCCCAGAGTGGCTCCCCCCACACCTCCCCTCTTAGGCAGCCCCCGGAACTACCGTCTTTTACCAGGGTCACCATTTGGGTGGGGCATGGCATCTCCTAACCCTGGCGCGCGCTTTCCTTGCGCCTTTGACCCCTGCCAGATCTGATTAGCCCTAAATTAAACCCTAAAAACCCGAAGCAAAATCAATTATTAAAAATCTCGTATAAACGTTTTGTGCATTATTCTAACTAAAATCCAAGCCCTAAAAAAGTATATTTTAACATTTAAACTTGTATTGAAAAATTTGGGGAAATATTGTTCAAGTCGATATAATATAACTCGGTAAAGTTGCTCTAAATGTATGAAGCACACTGGATCTCTTTCTCTTTTTTTCATTTTTAAAGTAAATCAAAACCCCCGGGAACCCAAACAATATAAACTTCGCTAAACACAGTGGCGACTCGTCTTTAAAAGGGCCAGTGGGGGCCCCCACCGAAAATAATGTGTAATGTGTATTTATTATTTTATAAATTTTGAAATATAACCAAACCCCAAAACCATGTTTTTTCCGAACTTTTTTGTTTTTCCCCCCAACAAAAAAAACACGGTCGCCACTGGCTATTTCTATCGCCATGGCAAAACACGAACATGTTTTATTGATAACGGTAAATGTAAGTTTTTATCTAATTAAACGTTGAAAAAAATTTTAAAAAAATCCGTCCCCTTTATGTCTTGTACTCATTGCTTGATAAAGATCTTTTTTTTTTAAAATTTTTCGATTTAACATTTTTTATCTATTTTTATTGTATATTATCTTTCCCATTGTGGATGATGGGTTTGGATGTTTTACTCTTGCCTTTAAAGCGTAAGGATGGGAGTTTTAAATTTTGGGAGGGGCTAGATGAGTCGTCCTTTTTGTGTTTTTCCGTGTTTATTTAGTGGGTTTTGGTATTTCTACCCATTTTTTTCTTGGTTTTCCCCTTGGCTCTGTTACCTGATTTTTTTTATTGAATGATGTTATCGGGGGTTTGGGTTTTGTATTCCATTCTCATTAAATGCTCGAACCACTGCATCTATTGTTTTTCAATGTATTAGGTGCATAAAGTTATCACCCCTCTGCTTCTGTTTTCCCCCTCTTTTTGTAGGCTATCTACTTTCTAAAACTACCTTCGTGTTTAATATTACGTTTTGATAAACAAACACTTTTACTGTACCCCTTACAATCGTCGATACACGTTTTAGCCATTACTGGCACATATTGAACACCCCCATGTTGGTTGCCTTACAACTTAAAAAACCCCAAAAGTAATAAGCTCAAACCAAAAACAACAAATCTTGGCGGGAGCTCTGCGCTGATACATCAAAGTTTAAAAGGTTGAACCGTAAATAGATATGGTTTTGGGTTTTCTTGGCAATTTTTAAAAACTTTGGGGCCCCAGTTGATTTTTTGAAGAAAAAATATGCTTAAAATCAAATGACAAAAGTTTAAAGTTGAATGACGTGGGGAAAAAGATGCTCGACTTTCTTTTTTTCCAATTGTATGCCCCCGGCGTCAGGTCAGGAAGAGTTTTTAAAAAAAACCCAAGTATGCGCTTCGTAGATAGTCTTTTTCTCGCCTCTGTTATCTCTGGGGTCCATCTTTTGCTTTTGGGTTTTTTGCTTTGTACCCGGTATCGGGAGCATTGCTTTTAAAATTGCACTGTCTGATTTAATCTGCTTACTTTGCCGAACCATTTAATTTGTTGTTTTTTTGATGAAGTCAAATTACTGATGTTGTACCCACTTTTTTCCTGATGTGTTCATTTCTCAACCGGTCTCTTCTTGTTACACCCAGCATTCTACGTAGACATGCTCGCTCTCCCCCAAAAAGTACTGGGTTTCATTCTCCGGGTTAAGAGGTTTTTTCAGATATTTTCTTGGGTTTTTATCTTAAAAGCTAATTTTGGGAGATCCGTTTTAGTTCAAAAACAACCCTTAAAAATGTAAAAACCCCAAACCTGTTTAAAAAATTATTAAAAAATTAAAATAAAATATTTAAAAACCGTGCCTTTTTCAAAATTCATTAAAAAAAGTTAAAATAAAATTTATAAAACTCCCTTGTCCTTTAAAAATTAATTGGTCATTCCAAAATTTTACTCCAAAATGTGTGCACCCCCAAAATGTGTGCACTCCCAAAAACAATCTTGCTGTACAAAAAAAAGTCATAACACACCTGGTTGCTCCCAAAAGGTCAAAATGATTGTCATATCAATAAACCAATCAATAATTTTTTTTTTCCGACCCAAAAACCCTTGGGCTTTTCAGCTCTTCCCGGTGCCAGGGAACATCGTAACCTTTTGGTTGGGTTCCAAAAACCCAAATCGGGGGGAATCTGTGGGTTTTTTCTGCCACCCCGCGGAATTGAACCCGCACAAAAAGGGGGATAGTCTCCGTAGCCCAACCCCTGAACACGCTGGGCAGACGGGCCAATCAACCCAATAAAGAAAGGGTTAAAAGGGTTTGGGAAAAATTATTAAAAAAAGTGAAAGAAAAAAGCGAAAAACAAAATCTATATCCCCAATGTGGCAAAAAAAAAATAATGACAAAATAAAACGAACATGATAAATTATATTTTTTATCAACGGTGAGAAAGAAAGAAAATGTAAACATTTTTTAATTTTTTGGGTTTCCCTCCCCCCTAACAACAGATGGAAATGGGATAAAGGGAAATTTAAAACCGAAGAACAAACATGGGTTTACAAAAAAATTAAACAACTCAAAGCAGTATGGAACGGAACTGATAAGAAAAAAAAAAGATCAGAATACAAAGGCATGCATTTCCCAGTGGCAACGTATGGGGTGTGAAGCAGGGACATTTAATAAAGCAGGGGAAAAAACATATTGTGCTTTTTTTATAAGTGTTACAGAAAGTCATTCGTATTCTTGGACAGAAGAGAACAAATAGATCCCCAGAAAAAACTAAAAATCGAAAACTGGTTTATGCTCCCAAAAAAAAGAAATTTAAAGATTTTTGGACAAAAAAAAAAGCATGAAAGGGCGGGAAAAACCCCCATCATGGAAAGGGGAGGCATACCGGCAAGAAAAAAGGGAAGACCACGGAAGAGGGGTTCAGGATGTAATTTTGATGGTTTGAACATGACGGGCTGCAGGGCAGGACATCGGGTTTTAGGGGGGGAAAAATTTCCCGGAAAGGACTGTTGGGGTGAAAAATTTCCCTGCTCAGGACAAGCTTTTAATGATGATGATAAAAGGAAAACATTCCTTTTTATATCATGGTTAATTAGAGATAATTTTGTTCTACCCCGGGTTTTTTTGCCCAAACGATAAAAGACGGTAATTTTCTTACCCCTTGGTTCCCCTTTCCCCAATTTTTCTCAAAATGCCCAATTTAAGCTGCATAGACCTGACAGCTGTTAAAAAAACCCAAAAAATCTCCCCCCGGGCTGGTATTTTGGGTTCTAGGATCACGGGTCTACGAACACTGAACAAAAACATATATTGAAAAGTCTAACCTACTTTTTCTTTCATTTTTCGCTTGAAATATTGCCTCTATATTCTATATTATATTCAATGTTGTTTTGAGGTTATAAAAATCGGAGAAATGTCGGTAATCACTGTTGTGAGAAAAATGGAGATGTTTGGAACACCTTGAGAAAAATTATAAAAAGAATAAAAAAACATGCATTGAAGTGGGATGAAAGGGGTTAAAAAAAAAGGGGAAAGATAAAGGGGGACCTGAAACGAAGACATGGATATACAGGGAAAGGGGGCACAAAATCAAAAAGGAAATTAGACCTGCAACCCAGATAAAATAAAAGAATTATGAAATTATACAGTTTGTTTTCATTTTTTTCTATCAATAAAAAATATTGAATTTGACCCTGACTAATTCTTTTGCCTTTCACAAGAATTTGGTTAGCGATGTGGTAACAGAAGAAAAATAGAAAGAAAAAAGGTAAAACTTGATAAATAAATAAAAAACGACGAAAAAAAAGGGAAAAAAGGGAGGAAAAAAAAAACTAGGAAGTAAAAAATAATGATAATGACCCGGGGTCTGGTTATGGTGGTGGGGGTTTGATGGGTTTGTCGGTGGTGGTGGTGGTGATGGTGGTGTCAGTGGTGGGGTGGGGATGAGGATGAGGATGACAAGGACATTGATGATGACATTAATTTTTTGTTTGTGACGATGATGATATTTTTGATGATGGTGATGAGGGAAAAGTGATCATGATGATGTGGATGGGGGCTGTGGGTTGTTGATGAATATAATGAAAAGAAAAAAATAATTTAAAAAGTGACAGGAAGGAAAAAAAGAAAAAAAAAGAAGAAGAAAAAATCCCCATTAATTTTCTTTCTACAACTTTCATTTAAAGGACAATTGCAAAGTTTCGGAAGAAACAGCCGTAACGACAATGTTTCTCTGTGATAAATTCGGTCACGATTTTTTTTTGTCATATTTTTCATGAAAGTTAAAATGAAAAATTGAAAAGATGTCTTTGATAAAAACCAACTCTGTCAATGTTTGGTTGCCCGTTCTAAATCTTCTTAGTTCAGTTATGTTGATTTTTTCATTTCCCTTTGATGAAAGTTTTTTTAAATTATTATTATTGGCCCAAACCCCCAAAAGAAAAAACAAGCCCACCAACATAAGAAAAAGAAAGTTGACAGAACCTTGTTTGGGAATTACTTTTGGGGAAAAAAAAAATAAATGGTTTTTACTTAAAAAAAACATCCAAACTCTACAGAAATTACTGTATACAAATTTTCCTAAAACCCAAGAATTGGGAAAAAGGCGAGAAAGACCACAAAAGGAAGGTTAGTCGGTATAAAGAATACTGTAAAAATAACAATCACCCAAGCCACCAGAACAGCGCAAGAAAAAAACAAAAAACCCACGAAACGGGGGCAAAAACCCCCGGTGGCAGTGTGACGACACTGGGCAACAACCCGGAGCAGTGTGACGACACTGGGCAACAACCCGGGCAGTATGACGACCTGGGCCAACCCGGTAGCAGTGGGGACGACACTGGGGCAAAAACCCCGGTAGCAGTGTGACGACACTGTCAACAACTCGGTCCCCAGTCTGGGGGGAACCCCCAAAGGGGGACACCCCAACCCCGGTAGAAAGTGTGACGAAAAAAGAAGAAAAGAAGTAGAAGAAGAAGAAAACATCATCACTATCTTTGTGTGGCTTTAGGTTTTATAACTTATTAACAGATTGATAATGGGTGTATTTTTTTGTGTATGTGTGGTTGTTCGTACACCTTTATGTGTTTATGTGAATTGATTGATTGATGGATTGTTTGTTTGGGTTTATTATTTAAATTAATTTAAATTTAAATTTGGGTTTGGATTTTTTATTGATTGTTTGAAAAATTTAAATTTAAATTTTAAAATTAATTGTGTGATTTATTTATTGATTGACTGATTTTTTTTTTTGGATTGGTTTTTTAATTGGTTGATTGATTGATTGATTGATTGATTAAATTAATTTAATTTAAAATTAACTATTTAATTAATTAATTAATTAATTAATTTTAATTAATTTTTTTAATTAATTATTAAAGTTGATTTTGATTGATTGATTGATTTTGATTGATAGGGCGGGCTATCACCCCTTTTTGCGGATGACTAAACATATTTTCCCCTTTCTCTTTCTCAAACAGGAAATCTCGCTTTTTTTGGAACCCCGTGCTCGGGTTTTTCCCCGATGTAACTTAGAATATAGTGAACATATTTTGGGAATCTTATTATTTAATCTTTCTAAAAAATTTTTTGCCGGGAAAAGGGATTTTCCCAGCCTGCTCTTACCCAAAACTGTCAAGGGTTTTTTACGTGCCCCAACATGAACATGGAACTTACATTTTATCGTCCGTCTCCGATATGCCCAGGGCCAAAAATCTCACTTCTCTGAAAAAATTTCCCGATGCCTTTTGGGGAAAAAGCCAAATTACTTTTAAAATAAATTTGAAACATGCCCTCCACTACACACAGAGATCGCATCAAAGAAACTAACTCAGTAAAAACTGTAGATAAATGGTTAAACACACATGTGATGCCGGGGCTCGAAAGGGGGAGAAAGGAATGGTACCAATGGGCCTGAAAAATGTCGTAAAAGACCACTGAAAAAAGGGGCCTAAAGCTACCTTAGTAAATAAAAAGCGTCGCAGAAATCGGATGTGTTGGCCTACTTGTTGGCGCTTAACGGTACAGCATGATGCTCTCCATCATGGATGATAAAATGCCCACAAAAATTTTTCCATCCCGGGAATGAAATTTGCGCTATTTTTTGTCTGTATTTTGCGTAGATGACTAGTGACCCCGGTACAGCATACAATCGCTGTTGGGTCAGATCAATATAAATCGAAATAGTGGACGATATGGAGCGTTAGAAGAAGAAGAAAAAGGGTTTTAAAAAATGGCCCATTGAGCTACACATTTCTGCATTTATAAGTTATCTAAATTTCATTATTGCAGGGCATTTCGTTCTTGGCGGTGGCGTCTGGGGCCTAGGGGATAGTGACTGGGCCCTATTAACCCCGGCGTTCTGAGTTCGAATCACACTGCGGACTTTTGGGTTTTGAAAAATTGTTTCGCGTGGTTTTTTTAAAAAAGGAGATGGCGCCACCTGTTCGAAAGCAATGGCAAACTACTGAAAGTAATAATGCCTAAAAAAAATCCGGAAGTAAAAACGCTGGGGTTGATTCGAAAAGTCCTGTAAAGGATATGCAAATAAAAGTGGAACTCAATATTCGTCATTAATCCTTTCCCCGGGGGGGATGATGAATATCGAAAAAGACGAATATCGAAAAATTTTTTTCCCATAAAAATTAACAAAAAAAATGGATTAATTCGTTCCCGGCCTCAAAAATATTGCGTATCTATTCTATAACAAAATAAATTTTCACTTGAGAATCGATCTCGAAATCATTTAAAACACTGTACAATTTAACTACAGCACATATTAACCAGCGTACTGCCATAAATAATACGAAATTATGCACTGTGTGGGGCCAAATAAATACATGTAGTACACTAAACACAAAAAAAATTTTTAAAAAAAGAAATTTACCTTTTGGATGAAAAAAACAATGATTCTTTTTAAAGAGTTTTTTTTTTTTAAAAATTTTTAAGTACTACGTAGGTTTTTTTTTCGTCGGAAGATTCCCCCCCTTTTCCAAAAATTTTGGGTTTTTTCCCAAAGGGGTTTTTAAAAAAAAAAAAAAAAAATAAAATTTTTTTTTTTTTTTTTTTTTCCCCAAAAAACCCCCCAAAAGGGAAAAGGGGGAAAAATTTTTGGGCCCCCCCTTTTTTTTTTTTTTCCCCCCAGTTGGGGGGTTTTTTTTTTGAAAGGGTTTTTTTCCCCGGGGGGGGGTTTTTTTTTGGTTTTTTTTATAATTTTTTTTTTAAATTTTATGTTTTTAAAAACTTTAAAAAAAAAAACCCCCCCGGGTTTTTTTAAAAAAAATTTTTCCCTTTGGGGGAAAAACCCCCCCCTTTTTTTTTTTCCCCGGGGGTTTGGGAAAAAAAAAAATTTTTTGGGGGGGCCCTTTTTAAATTTCCTTTTTTGGGAAAAATTTTTCCAAAAACAAATTAAATTTTTTTGGCGGCCTTTTTTTTTAAAAACCCTTTGGGTTTTTTACAAAAACCTTTTTTTTTTGGAAAAAAAAAAAAAAAACCCCCCGGGGGCCCCAAAAAAAGGGGGTTCCCCCTTTAAGGCTTTTTCCCAAAAAAAATTTTAAAGGGGGTTTTTTTTCCCCCCCCCGGGGCCCAAAAAGGGGGTTTTTTTTGGGGGGGGTTTTTTTTTAAAAAAAAGGAAAACCAAATTTTTGGGGGGGCCCCTTTTTTTGGGAAAAAAAGGGGCCCAAAATTTTTTAAAAAAAAGGGGGGCCCCTTTTTGTTTTTTTTTTTTAAAATTTTAAAAAAATTTGGGGGGAAAAAAAAGGAAAAAAAGGAAATTTTAAAAATTTTTAAAGGGGGCCCCAATTTAATTTCCCCCGGGGCTTTTTTTGGGGGGCCCAAAAATTTTTCCAAAAAAAAAAGGGCCCTTTTTTTAACCCAAAAAAATTTTTTAAAATTTTTTTTTAAAAACCCCCAAAAAAACAAAATTTAAAAAAAAAATTTTTTTTAAGTTTTTTAACCTTCCCCTTTTAACCCAAAAAAAAAAAAAAAAATTTTTTTTTTTTAAAAAACCCCAAAATTTTTAAATTTTTTAAAATTTTAAAAAAAAAAAAACCAAATTTTTTTTAAAAAACCCCTTTAAAAAAAAATTTTCCCCCCATTTTTTAAAAAACCCCGCCCCCTTTTTGGATTTTCGGGGGCCCCCCCGGTTTTTTGTTTTTTCCCCTTTTCCCCTTTTTTTTTAAACCCCCAAAAAAAACCCCCCTTTTTTTCCCCCCGGGCCCCTTTTTTCGCCAAAAAAACCCTTTAAAATTTAAAAACCCCCCCCCAAAAAAAAAAAATTTTTTTTTCCCCTTTTTCTTTGGGGGGAATTTTTTTGGGGGGGGTTTTTTGGGGTTTCCCAGGGGGTTTTTTTCCCCCCCCCTTTTTAACCCCCCTTTTTTTTAAAACTGTTTAAAAAATTTTTTTAAAAGGGGGTTTTTTTTTTTTCCCTTTCCCCCTTTTTTTTAAAAAAAAACCCCTTTTTTCCCCCTTTTTTTTAAAAGGTTTTTTTTAAAAAAAAAAATTTTGGGCCCCTTTTTTTTTAAAAAAAAAAAGGAAAAACTTTCAATTTTTTCAAAATTTTTTTCAAAATTTTTTTTGGGGAAAATTTTAAAAAAAAAAAAATTAAAAAATGGGAAATTTTTTCCCGGGCCCCCCAAAAAAAAAAAAAAAAAAAAATTTTTTTTTTTTTTCCCTTTTTTTTTTTTTTTCCCCCCCCCCCAAACCCCCCCCAAAATTTCCCCTCCAAAAAAAAAATCGGGTTTAAATTTTTTTTTAAAAACTCCCTTTTGTCCCCCAAAAACCCCCCAAAAAAATTTTTTTTTTCCCCCCCCCCCCCCATCCCCCAAAAAAAAAACCCCCCAAAAAAATTTTTAATTTTTTAAAAAAAAATTTTTTTTTTTTTTTAAAAATTTAAAATTTTTTTTTTTTTTTTTTAAAAAAGGGGCCCTTTAAACCCCTAAAAAGGGGGGGTTTTTTTTTTTAAACCCCCTTTTTTTTTTAATTTAAATTTTTTTTCCGGTTTTTTCTTTTTTAAAAAATTTTTTTTCCCCCCCCTTTTTCCGGTTTTTTCCCCCCCGGGGGTTTTTTTTTTTTTCCCGGGGTTTTTCTTTTTCCCTTTTATTTTTTTTCATTTTTTAAAAAAAATTTTTTCCCCCCCCCAAAAAAAGGTTTCCCCCAAAAACCCTTTTTTTTAAAAAAAAAATTTTTTTCCCCCAAAAAGGAAAAAAAAATTTTTTAAATTTTTTTTTTTTGGTTTTTTTTTTAACCCCAAAAAATTTTTTTTTAATTTTTTTCCCCAAAATTTTTTTTTTTTATGGGAAAACCCAAAAGGAAAAAAATTTTAAAAAAAAAATTTTGGAAAAATAAAAGGGGGGAAAAAAAAAAAAAAATTTAAAATTTTTTTTTTTAATTTTTTTTTTTCCCGGGAAAAATTTTAAAAAATTCTTGGGGTTTTTTTTTTTCCGGGGGCCCCCCCCAAAAAAAAAAAAAAAAACCCCCTTTTTTTTTTTTTTCCTTTCCCCCTTTTTTTTTTCCCCTTTTTTTTCCCCCCCAAACCCCCCATTTTTTTAAAACCCCAAAAAACCCCCTTTTTTTTTTTTTTAAAAAAATTTTTTTTGGGGAAAATTTTTTCCCCCCCAAAAAAAACCTTTTCCCCCCTTTTTTTTTAAATTTTTTTTTTTTTTTTTTAAACCCCCTTTTTTTTTTTTTGGTTTTTTTCTTTTTTTTTTTTTTTAAAAAAAAATTTTTTCCTTTTGGGGGGGGGTTTTTAAAATTTTTTTTTCCCTTTTTTAAAAAAATTTTTTTGGTTTTTCCTTTTTTTTTGGGTTTTTTTTTTTTTTTTTTTTTTTTTTTTTTTTTTTTCAAATTTTTTTTTTCCCCCAAAAAAATTTTTTTTTTTTTTTTTTTTTTTTCCCTCCCCCTTTTTTTTTTTTGAACCCCTTTCCCCGGGTTTTTTGGGGTTGGCTTTTTTAAAAAAAAAATTAAAAAAAAAAAAAAACAAAAAAAAATTTTTTTAGGGGGTTTAAACCAAAATTTTTTTTGGGGGGGAGGGGGGCCTTTTTTGGGCCCAAAAAAAAAAAAATTTTTTTTAAAATTTTTTTCCCTTTTTCCCCCCGGGGTTAAAAATTTTTAAAAGGTTTTTGGGTTTAAATTTTTCCCCCCAAAAAAAAACCCGGGGGAAAATTTTTTTTTTCAATTTTAAAAAATTTTTTTTTTTTTTTTTTTTTTTAAAACCCCGGGGGTATTTTTTCCCCCCCAAATTTTTCCCCCCCCTTTTTTTTTTTTTTTCCTTTTTCTTTTCCTTTTTTTTTCCCCCCCAAAAATTTTTTAAATTTTTTTTTTTTTTCCCCTTTTTGGGAAAATTTGAAACCCCAAAAAATTTTTTTTAAAAAAAAATTTTTGGGAAAAAAAAATTTTTTTTTTTTTTTTAAAAAAATTTTTTTTTTTTTTAAAATTTTCCCCCCCTTTTTCCCCCCTTTAAAAATTTTTTTGGGCCCGGGTTTTTTCCCTTTTTTTCCCCCCCAAAAAAAAAAAAAGGGGGGTTTTTTTACCCATTTTTTAAAATTTTTTTAAAAACCCCCTTTTTTTTTGGGCCAAAAAAGGGAAAATTTTTTTTTCCCCGGCCCCCCTTTTGGGGGGAATTCCGGGGAAAAAAATTGGGAAATTTCCCCCCTTTTTTTTTTTTGGGGGGGGGTTTTTTTGCTTTGGTTTTTTTTTATATTTCCTTGGTTTTTGGGGGGCCCAAAGGGGGGAAAAAAAAAAAACCCAAAATTTTTTAAAATTTTTTTTTAAAAAAAAGGGGGGCCCCTTTTTCCCAAAAAGGGGGGGGGGGTTCGGTTTTTTTTTTTTTAAAAACCTTTTTAAATTTTTTAAAAAAAAAAAAAAAAAAAATTTTTTTGGGTTTTTTAAAAAAAAGGGGGGGTTTTTTTTTTTTTAAAAAAATCCCCCAAAAAACCAAAATTTTTTTTTTGGGGGGGAAAAAGGGGAAAAAAAAAAAAAAGAAAAAAAAAAAAAAGGGGGAAAAAAATTTTTTTTGTTTAAAAAGGAAAACCAAAAATAAAACGGGGCCCCCCCCCGGGGGGGGGCCCCCCTTTTTTTTAAAAAACCGGGAAAAAATGGAAAAAAATTTGGGGGGGAAATTTTTAAAAAAAAAAAAAAAGGGGGTTTTTTTTTTGGGGACCCCCCAAATTTTTGGGGGGGGTTTTTTAAAAGGGGGGAAAAAAAATTTTTTTTTAAAAATTTTTTTTTTTAAAAAAAAAAATTTTTTTTTTTTAATTTTTTAAAAAAAAATTTTTTAAAAAAATTTTTGGGGGGGGTTTTTTTGGGGGGGTTTTTTTTTTTTTAATTTTTTTTGGGGGGAAAAATTTTCCCCAAATTTTTGGGAAAAAACCTTTGGGGGAAAAAAAAAAAAAAAATTTTTTTTCCCCAAAGGGGGCCAAAAAAGGGGGGGGGGGGTGGGGGCCCCCCCAAAAAGAAACCCCCGGGGGAAAAAACCCCCCCTAAAATTTTTTGGGGGCCCCCCCCCCCCAAAAAAAAAAAAAAAAATTTTCAAAAAAAACCCCCCCAAAAAAAATCAAACCCCTTCCCCCTAAAAAGGGTTTTTTTTCCCAAAAAAATTTTGGGGGTTTTGGGGTTTTTTGGGTTTAAAAAAAAAAAATTAAAACCCCCCGGGGAAAAGGGGTTTGGGGGGGGGAAAGGGGGGGGGTCGGGGGGGGGAAAGGGGGGGGAAAAAAAAAAAAAAACCCCCCCGGGGGGGAAAAAGGGGTTTTTTCCCCCCTTTTTTGGCCCCCCGGGGTTTTTTTAAAAAATTTTAAAATTGGGGGTTTTTTCCAAAAAACCCAAAAAGGAAAAAAAGGGGGGGGGGGAAAAAAAGGGGGAAAGGGAGGGAAAACCCATTTTAAAAAAATTTTTTTTTTTTTTTAAAAAAAAGGGGGAAAGGGAAAAAAAAGGGGGGGGGAAAAAACCCCCTTTTTGGGGGGGCCCCCCGGGGGAATTAACCCCCCCTAAAAAAAAGGGGCCCCTTTAAAAAAATTTTTTGGGGGGGGGGGCCCCCCCCCTTAAAAAAAACCAAAGGGGGGTTTTTTAAAAGGGGGTTTTTTTTTTTTTTTTTAAAAAAATTTTTAATTTTTTTCCCAAAAAAAATTTTTTAAAAAAAAAAAAAATTTTTTTTTTTAAAGGTTTTTTTTCCCCCTTTTTTTGGGGGGGGGGGCCCCTTTTTTGGGGGGGGGGGTTTTTTTTTTTTTTTTTTAAAGGGGCCCCCCCCTTTTTTTTTTTTTCCCCTTTTTTTTTTGGGGGAAAAAATTTTTTTTGGAAACCCTTTCCCAACCACCCCTTTTTTTTTCCCCCCCCCTTTTTCCCTTTTTAAAAAAAAAAAAGGGGGAAAAACCCCCCCTTAAAAAAAGGGAAAAAAAGGAAAAAGGGGGGGGAAAAAAATTCGGGGAAAAAGGGGGGGGCCCCCCTTCCAAAAATTTTGGGGGGTTTTTTTTAATTCCCCTTGGGGGGGGGGTTTTTTTTTCCTTTTTTGGGGCCCCCCCCCCTTTTTGGGGGGGGTTTTTAAAAAAAAAAAACCCCTTTTTGGGTTAAACCAAATTTCAAAAAAGGGGGGAAAAAAAAAAACCCCAAAAAAGGGTTTAAAAAAATTTTTTTTTTTTTCCCCTTTTTTAAAATTACCCTTTGGGGTTTTTTCCTTAAAAAGGAAAATTTTTTTAAAAAAAACCCGGGGGTTAAAAAGGAAAGTTTAAATTTTTTTAAACCCTTTTTTCCCCTTTTGGGGGGAAACCAAAAATTTCCTTGGGAAAAAAAATTTTCTTTTTTTAAAAAAAAAATTTTTTTTTAACCGGTTTATTTTTTTTTTTCGGGGTTTTGGAAAACCGGGAAAAAAACCCCCCCTTTTTTTTTCCGGGGGGGTTTTTTTTTTTAAACCCAAAAAGGAAAAAAAAAAATAATTTTTCCGGGGGGCCCCCCGGGGGGGAATTTTAAAAAACCCCCCAAAAAAAAAAGGTTTTGTTTTTTTAAAAAAATTTTTTAAAAATTTGGGGAAAAAAAATTTTATTTTTAAAAAAAACCTTTTTTAAAACCCAAAAATTTTCTTTTTCCCCAAAAAAAATTTTTTTTTTTTTTAAAAAAAGGGGGTTTATTCCCCAAAAAAAAAAAAAGGGGGGAAAAAAAAAAATTTTTTTTTGGGGGAAAAAAAAAGGGGGTTTTTTTTTAAATTTTGGAAAAAATTTTTTTTTTTGGGAATTTTTTGGGAAAACCCCCCTTTTTTCCCCCCCCCTCCCCCCCCAAAAAAAAACCTCCTGTTTTTTTCCCTTTTTTTCCCCTTTTTTTTTTTACCCCTTTTTCCCCCCCTTTTTTTTTGGTTTTTTTTAAAAAATTTTTGATTTTTTTTTTTTTTTTTTTTTTTTTTTTTCCTTTTAAAAAGGAAAAAGGGGGGAAAAAAAATTTTTTTTTTTTTTTTCCCTTTTTTTTTGCCCTTTTTTTTTTTTAAAAATTTTTTTAAAAATTTTTTTTTTGGGGGGGGTTTTTGGGAAAAAACCGGGCCCCGGTTTGGGGGGAAGGGAAAAAAATTTCCGGGGAAAAAAAAAGGGGGGGGGGGCCAAAAAAAAATTTCCCTTTTTTTTGGGGGGGTTTTTGGGTGGTTTAAATTTTTTTGGGTTTTTTTTTTTTATGGGGAATTTTTCTTTTAAAAAAAAAATTTTTTTTTTTTTTTTTTTTTTGTTTTCCCTTTTTTCCTTTTTTCCTTTTTTTTTTTTTTTTGGGTTTTTTTTTTTTTTTTTTTTACTTTTAAATTTTTTTTTTTTTTTTTTTTTTTTTAAAAATTTTTCCCCCCCCTTTTTTTTTTCCCGGTTTTTTTTTTTCCCCAAGTTTAAAAAGGCAAAAAATTTTTTCCCCCCTAAAATTTTTTTTTTTTTTCCCTTTGTTTTAAAAAAAACCCCGGGTTTTTCCAAAGGGAAAAAATTTATTTTTAAAATTTAAAATTTGGGGAAAAAATTTAAATTCCAAAAAAAACCCAAAAAAAAAGGGGGGGGCCAAAAGGGAAAAATTTTTTTTTTTTTTCCTTAATTTTTTCCCTTTTTTGTTGTTTTTTTTGGTTTGGTTTTTTTTTTTTTAAATTTGGGGAATTGGGTTTTTTCCCCCCCCCTTTTTAAAAAAAAAAAAAATTTTTTCCCTTTAAAATTTTTTTTTTGGAAAAATTAAAAGGGAAAAAAAAATTTTGGGAAAATTTTTTTTTCCCCCCCCCAAAAAACCCCCAAACCCCCTTTTTTTTGGGGGGGGTTTTTTTTTGGGGGGGCCAAAAGGGTTTGTTTAATTGGTTTTTCCCCCTTTTTTTGGGGCCTTCTTTTTTCCCTTCCCCCGGGGGAACCCCCCCCTTTTTTTTAAAAAATTTTTTTTAAAAACCCCCCAAAATTTTTTTTTTTTTTCCCCCATTTTTCTTTTCCCCCCCTTTGCCTTTTTTTTGAAAGGCCCCTTTTTTTTTGGGGGGGGAATTTTTTTAAAAAAAACCCTCCCATTTAAACCCCCCCTTTTTTTCCCCTTTTTTCCCCCTTTTTGGGGCCTTTTTTTTTTTTCCCCCCCCGGTTTTCCCCCTTTTCCCCCTTTTCCAAGGGGGTTTTTTGGGCCCCCTTTTTCCCCTTTTTTTTTCTTTAAAATTTTTCCCCCCCTTTTTCCCCCGGGGTTTTTGTCGGTTTTTTTCCCCTTTTTTTTTCCCCCCCCCTTTTTTTTCAATTTGTTTTTTTCCCTTTGGTTTTTAAGTTTCCCCCCTTTTTTCCCCTTTTTGGTTTCCCTTTTTTTTTTTGGGGGGGTTTTTTTTTTTTTGGGTTTTTTCCCCTTTTTTTTTGTCCTTCATTGTTTTTTTGTTTTCCCTTTGGCCCGTGGGTTTTAACTGATATGGGTTTTTCCAAATTTAAGTGAAACCCCGGTTTGTTTGATATTTTTTGGTTTATTGGGTTTTAAGATGTCGAAATCAACCCAACCCCTTTTTTTCTTGGTAGAAAAACATTAATGTAAAAAGGGGAAAAAAAGTATATTTATGAACGTTATAATTTTTAACCTTGTCTAAAACCCCGCAAAAATAAGACACTTTAGGGAATGAACTAAAAAAATATTGCGTCGAAAAGGGTTAAAAATTACAATCATCCTACGCATTTTATCCCCAAACCGCCCAGGGGTTTCCGGGGGGCCCCAAATTTGGGGGTGTAAAGAATAGAACCACGGGTTACCTCCACGAATTCGTAGGGGACTAAAAAGGTTTGGCTGAAATCGGATGCACATGCCTAAACGTGTAAAAAGTTTATGCTTTTTAAGGGCCTCCCAAAACCCAAAATTGAAAAATACACGTTTTTGGGCTTTCAAACATATCAAAAAGGGTGATTAAAATTGGTCGAAAAGGAAAAACCAAAAAGAAAAGAAGCCCCAAATCACAAAATTGTGAAGTTTATTGATAAAACCAACATTTTTTTTCCCGGTTAATACCATCCGTGGTAAGATTTCTTTTTTACACAAAGGAAAGGGGAATTTTTTGGCTTCGAAACACTGGCGGGGATCAAATTTTAAAAATGAGGATAATTTGAATATAAAAAATTCCTCTCCCTTTTAAATCGAACTCTTTTTCAACCCGAACTTTTTTTCCCCACCCCAACTTTTTCCCAAACAACTTTTTTCCCAATAAACCTTTTTTCCCCCAATCAACTCTTTTTCCCCCAATCTTATTAAACGGCTCTTTTCCAGCCAACTCTTTTAATCAACTCTTTTTCCCAAATGAACCCCTTTTTAATCAATCTTTTCCCAAACGAACTTTTTTCCCAATCAACTCTTTTTTCCAAGGGGGCCTTTTTCCCAACCAACTCTTTTTCCCAATGAACTCTTTTTCAACCAAACTCTTATTCCAATCGAATTTTTTCCCAATCAAACTCTTTTTCCCAATCAAACTCTTTTTCCCAATCGAACTCTTATTTAAATCGAACTCTTTTTTAATCAAACTCTTTTTCCCGGGAACTCTTTTTTTAAATTTTTTAACCGAACTTTTTATTCCAATCGAACTCTTATTAAACGACTCTTTTCCCCGAACTCTTTTTCCCAATGGCTCTTGTTCAACCTCTTATTCCAACGAACTCTTTTCCAACCCAACCCCTTTTCCCAACAAAACTCTTTTTCCCTTCGAACTCTTATTCCCCAACTTTTTAATCGGTTTTCTTTTTCCCAAATCAACTCTTTTTCCCAACCGAACTCTTATTCAACCAATTTCTTATTTCAATCAGACTCTTATTCAATTTGAACTCTTTTTCCCAATCGAATTTTTTCCCAATGAACTCTTATTCAATCGAACTCTTATTTAAACCCGAATCTTTTTCCCAACCCCGTTTTTCTTATCAATTTTAAACTGTCATTTTTTTCTTGTACTTTTTTAAAATGTGACCAGTTCGGGGTTTTTTGTCGCCCATCTAGATAAGACAAAAATTCATCTCCCTATATCATTTCCCAAGGGCCACAAAATTTAAACCCCCGATCTTTCCCCAGCGGAAAGCTAAACAAAAATTTAAAGGGGAGAAGAAAACGGTGGCTCGAGACCCAAGAAACCTCCCCAAAAAAAAAAATATCGGGGTTTTGGGAAATGCCCTTATTATCAGACCGGATTAGACCAGAGCGGGGCCCCCTTTAAAAATTTTGCGCGGGGCCAAAATTTTTTAAAATTGATAATAAATAAAAAAACATAACTTTTACAAACCTGTCCCCCGATTTAATGTGAGCAAATTTAGAATAATACTAGACAAATCAATTTCTCTAAAAATTAAATTTAATGTTCTTTAAAGGTGGGGTTTTTAGACGACCCTTGTCCCATCATGTTTTTAACTCACTTTTTATTTTTAATGTTAAAAAAGAACGTTCCCCCTTTGCAGTTAGTAATCTTTAAAAGAAAAAGTAAATTCTTAAAGACTTTTTTCTACATTTGGGAAACAGGGCCCCAAAGGGGTTTCCATTATAAGTTTAAAAAATTTCAGTTAAAGGCCTCATTTTTTTCTTTTGCTAATAAGCAGCTAATTGGTTTAAAATTTGGAACTCTGGGTTTCGCCAAAAGGTTTTTTTCCCAAACCCTCTTGGAAAGACCCACAATATTTGGGTTCTTTTCAAGATCTCTTCTGCTTAAAGATTTTAACTCCGAAATTTTTTAAATAAATAGTCCTCTATGGTCCTTCCATCTTTTTAGCTAAGGCAAAGTACATTATCAATTATGACAATAAAAAACCTGTTTTTAAAATTTTTGTTTGGGTGTTTGATTTTCTACAATTTTCATCGAGCGTAAAAGAGCCCTAAAATCGTTGTTTAGTATTTCGTTTTGGTCGTCGGGGTTTTGTTGCTGATATTCTTGACGGTGAGTCAGGTTTTGGCGGCCTCAATATCTGAAAATGTAGGCCGCTTGGGCGAAGGGGTACCGTTTTTTAAATTCATAAAACATATCCGTGTTGGGGTCTTGATCAGGGGGTTTTGGGAATGAAGCGCTAAAACGCTTGCAAGCTTTCCCAAAATTCCGTTCCAAAAAATGCTAATATTCCCTTTTCCCAACCTCATCCCCAAAAAACCCCACCCCTTGTTGATTACGACCTCTCCCTTTTTTGACCCTTTTATTTGAGATGTCAAAAACTTTTTTTGATAATGGAAAAAACCTTAAAGTGTTTTTGTCGCACCCAGCTCGGGAAGCCCCCTGGTGTCCGACAGTCTCTTCAAAGTCGGGGTTTTGAACCTGTATTTTCCCAGTGCTTTTTAAACCCCATCGATAGGTAGGCGGAAAAGAATGTATAGAGATTTTTTCAACAAAATCAAAAAAAAAATGGATCTTCTATACAACATTCTGAAACACCCGCAAAAATTCGGGGGTGTGCAAAGCAGGGTTATTCTGCGTATTGCCCTCCTTAATGCGTTTTTTGGGGCCCTTGTTTTTCCCCCTCATGTTGCTGGCATTGCCCGGGTTTGGGCGACAGTCTTTGATATCAATGCCTTTTTCCTTTAAAAATAAAGAAAAAACTTTGGGCGAGTTTTTCCCAGCAGTATAAACCTTCCATATCCAAAAACTTCAAAAATTTTCCCATTCCAGATGGTAAAAATACCCGCATTTAAATTGGGATTGGTCCAAGGAAATGTCTAGGGGGAAACCCAGTGAAAAGGTAGAAACTTGCATTTCAATTTCCCAAAAAAATTGATCCAGTAAACGTGAAATTAGTGGAAAAATTTCCCTCCATGTTTTTTTTTGAAAAATTATGATTTTGTCCCTTTCCTTTTTTTTTAATAATTTTTTTAATATGCTGGGGCCAAAAAAAATGTCAAATTTTGGGCCCTTTAACCAACAAACCTAAATAATTTCCTTTAAAGGTGAACCAAAAATTTTCATCCCTCCCCCGAAATCGGGACCTCGTTCTGCAAAAAAATTGAATTACTGATAATTCGTTTAAAAGGGTTAATAATATGTTTGTTCGGTCTCAATTTGGTTTTAAAGTTGAGAATCAAGGGCATCTTTTTTTTTCAAATAACAGAAAATTATCGCTTGTCTAAAAATTTTCTTCATGTCTTTTCAACAAATTATTTGCTTTTTCCCAATCGTCAAATTTTTTTCCGAAAACCTGACGAACGGTCTAATCGGAAATTTGAAACAAAACGAAAATTTTGCCCTTTGGTTTTCTAAAACACCCAATCTCATTGGGGTTTTGTTTTTTGGGTTTTTATGTGTATTGTGAAAAACGTTTTTCGCCCAAATTTCCCGTGGATTGTTTTCTTTTCGTTTTTTTTTTGGAAAGGCAAGAAATCCTGTTCATATTTTGCCTTCGCTGCCCCTTTGCAAATCAATAATCTCGATTAAAGTTGTTTGGGCCATTCCCTTATCTTTGGGAATTTTTATTTTTTTGTGTTTTTCCTTTAAAAATGTTGCTACATTGGAAGCATGTGCTGTGCTTTCTGCCTCTCTTTGGAAAATGATTGGCAAAATTGGAAAGGAACTTGCTGTACATTCGCCCATTTTTGTCTTTTGGAAAATGTGGCTAAATCGTAAAAGAGTTGCTGATCTTAATATTGGTAATGATGATTGTTCTATATCACTATCTTCATCTACTATCTGTAGAGGTTCTATATTTTTTTGCTTCGATTTCTTTAAAATTCGCACCATTACACCGACTTTAAACAAATTCGGGAAAGGCAGTGTTTTGATACAAAACATTTTTTTTTTCCTTTTTCATCTTGTGCTTTCCCTTTTCCCTTTCCCAGAAGGAATTGTCAAGTATCTCTGGCTCTGCTGTTTAATGTTCTATCTCAATCTGGGAAAGAAAAAAAATGAATTTACAAAAAAAATTAAAATTCTTCACTTTTACTAATATAACATATAAATGTAAAAATTTGGACAGGTTTTTTGATATAACAATTTACTCATGATGATATATTTATCCCCAGGTGCTTCGTAATTTTTTTAAACATATTTATCCCCGTTTTTAAAACTTTTTGAATTCATTAAAAACAAAAAATGATAGAAACTTTTTTAAAAAAATTAATTTTTCTCACTGAAACATATAAATTAAATTTGTAAAAAAAATAATAAAAATAACAAGAGGGGAAAAGTTTTAAACGTTAAAAAGGTTGGCAGAAAAAAATAAAAAATTACTCTTTTGTGCCCCGTTTGTGTGCTTCTCTGTAAAATTATCCCCAGCTCTGTGTTGCGGCTTCTTGTTGGGCTCACAGTTGTGTCCAAGTTTTCTGTTTAATCATTTGGCCCCCCCTCGCTTTTTTACTGGGAAAAGTCAGTCCAGGTTTCAAAAAAAACGTAAAATGACATAAAAATTTATTTAGGAGTGCCCAGATCTGCTCATGTCTTAAAAATTTTTCCTTCCCCCTTGCATTTTTTTTAAAAACTAAGTTTCCCCGGAAAAGCTGAACGAACAGAAGGAATTTTGGGTTATGAGTAAAAATTTTAAATTGTTCTTTTGTTCAAATTTAATTTTTGTTATTAAAAAGCGTTTGCCCCGGGAACACCCCCTATACAAAAAAATAAAAAAAAATGTTACGTTGTTAATGAGCTCAGTGGAACCCCCCAATTAAGTCGAAATTTGGGGAAACATGACCCTTGGGCCCTTCCCCTTTAAAAAAAAGAAAAGGAAATTTTTAATCCCCAAAAATTTGGGTTTCCTTTTTTATGACTATTGACAACAGCTCCCAAATTTGGCCCCCCAAACGCGGGGCCCCTAGCATTTCACTTCTGCTACTATGCTAATCCGGCTCTCCCTTTTTATAAACGTAAAATATTTTATTAAATACAGCTTGAAATTTTTTAACTTTAAAAAAACCCCAGTAATGCTTTGTAAAAAAAAACTTTTTTAAAAAATTAGAAAAACGTTTTTTTATATCTTGGTCAGACGATAACAATGATGACAGATATTTAAAATCAAATAAAAGTTTCTTATATCGGGGCCGGGGGGGTAAAAATGATGGCAGATGTATAACATCAAATAAAAATTTCTTATATCTTGGTTTGAACGAAACAATTTATGGGGAATGGGATAACATCAATAAAAAATTTCTTATATCTTGGTAAGATAACAGATGATGGCAGATGTTAACATCAAATAAAAAATTTCTTTTTTTCTTGGTCCGAAAGATAACAGATGATGGCAGATGTAAAAACATCAAGTAAAAATTTTTTATATCTTGGTCAGACGATAACAGATATTCAGATGTATAACATCAAGTAAAAAATTTTTATATCTTGGTCAGACATTTAAAAGATGATGGCAGATGTATACCATCAAGTAAAAAATTTCTTATATCTTGGTCAACATTTAAAAGATGTTTGGGGAATGTATAACATCAATAAAAATTTTTTTAAACTTGGTAACGATAACAGATGATGGAGATGTATAACATCAAGTAAAACTTTCTTATATCTTGGTAGACGATAACGATGATGGCAGATGTATAGAGAAATTTAAAAAAGAAAAGGAATGGCAAGGATAATTTCAATAGTATGAAAATTCGCATCAAACAAATTACAAACAGGCTAAAAAAGAATGATCCCAAAAGCTTTTTATCCTATACAATGTATGGCCAAACATGGACAATGAACAAGCAGTTAAAAAAACAGGGGGTTTATGCGGGTTTAAATGTGGATATATGAAGAAAGGGGAAAATTTCATGGACAGAAAAACAAACAATTAAACAAGTTTTAGGAAAACTAGGCATGAAGGGAAAAAATTTTAAGAAAAATTAAAAATTTAGACAAGTAAAAAAATTTTGGGGACATAAAAAAAAGCAACACCATGATAAAAAAATTTACTAGAGGGGAAAGTTGAGGGAAAAAGGGAGAAAGGGAAAACCGGAGATAAGTGGGAGGCTTTTAAAAAGGACAGGTTACGGGCTGGCGGGGTGCAACAAAGGCGAAAAACAGGGGGAAACGGAGACCCTTGCAGCCCAAACCCTTTGATGTGGAACAGCACCTATTTATGATAAAAAGGGGAAAAATTTTAAGTTTAAAAATTTTCAAATGACTTTTTTGACTAAAAAAAGAATAAATAAAATTTTTAAAGAAAAAGGGGTTTGAAAAAAATTCCCAAAAAGGGTTCAAAATTTGTTAAATTTGGGAATTTATGATGTAAAGTAAAGGCCTAAACAAATTTGAATAATACCCAAATTTAAAAAATTTAAACTCCCCGAACATCAGTTATCAGAAAGGGCTTATCATGCCTCCAATATTTCGTTTGTTCCGATCTCGTCTCAACAATTCCTGCCCGTCCGGCCCAAAACCCTTTTGACCCTTGATTAATCCCCTCTCCCTTAATATTTGGTTTATTCTTTAAGGGACAAACCAAAGGGCAAAATCTCTCTCAATCTGGTTTTGGGGAGTGGGGCTCCGGCCTAAAAATTTTTTTGTTCTAAATAAAACTCTCAGTGCATTAAAATGTATTTTTGGAGGGAGCTCCATCTGATCCCTAATTTGCCCAGTCAACCTATCAGCTCTTCCCTTACCCAAATCCTTTGCCCCGAAAACACAAATAAAGGGGTTTTTTTTGATCCCCTTTCTTGAATCCCTCCCCCAATTTTGTCCCATTGCTATTTCGACTTTCGAATCATCTTCTTCTTCTTCTTCTTTTTTTCGTTCGTTCTTTGACCAATTTTTTTTCCCTCTTTGATAGATTTTTATCTTTTTTCAGAACATTACGTTGCACATTGGTTTTTGGGAAGCCCTAAACACACAGACTTCTACACGTTTAGGACATGTGCATCAAAATTTCCCAAACCCAAATTTAATCATACTCATGGGGTTCCCGGATATTAAAAAAAGAAGCAAGGGTTCCAACTTTTCACCACCTCTGAACCCCCCGTACCTTCCGGGGACCCAAAACCCCAGAAAAGATTTAAAAATATTTTAAATGGGCCCGAAGGCAGCAGGGACCTTTGAAAATCCTTTTCCCCAAAAATTTTTTTCATTATATTCTTATAAAAGTATACAGCCGCCCGAAAAGGGAAAAATTTCCCTATTTTTAGCCAAAAAAAAATATGACAAAGATACTTAAAGTAGAGGAAGGGTTTAAACCCAATCCCTGGATCTTAAGGGGCCCAGTAAAAACGGGCGTCCAAGTGTAAAGGTTCCCAAAAACCGCGGCGGGTAAATTTGGTAGCACATTAATTCCCTACTAATTTTAAACGTGATAAAAATAAAACATCACCGGGTTTAGAAAAATGCCAAACTTCTGAATTATAAGTGGTTCCCCAAAAAAATCAGACTTGTTTAATGTACTTTGTTGGCGGGTACGTCCCAAAAAAAATATGTCACGATTTTTTAAATTTTTCCCGAACCCAGGTCAGCCCGGTATTGGGGCCCGGTCAGCTGGTATTAAAACCTGGTCGGGTGGTATAGAACCCGGGGTTGCTTGGGATATAGACCCGGGGCAAACTGGTATGTGAACCTAGGTCGGGTGGTTTTATACCTAGGTCAGCTGGTTTTATAGACCTGGGTTGCTGGTATAATACCCATTTTAGCTTTTTTAAAAGTAGGGGCGCTGGTATATGAACCCGGGTCGGGTGGTATATATCCTAAAGGGCGTGGAAAATGAACCCCAGGGCCAGCGGTATTATACCAGATCAGCCCGGTTTTAGACCTGGGTTGTTTTTATTAAAACCTGGGGCAGTGGGGATATAGACCTGGGGCGGGTGGTAATAGAAACCCGGGGGGGCTGGTATTTGACCTAGATCGCTGGTATGAGGTCTGGTCAGCTGAGATGGAGCCTGATCGGGTGGTATGTATACCTGGGGCACTGGTATGTGACCTAATCCCCGGGTGGTAGAAAATCTAAAGGGCAGCTGGGTATATAGATTTGGGGCAGTTGGTATATAGAACCCGGGTCAGCTGGTTATAACCTGGGTCGGGTGGTTTTGTAACCTGGGGCAAAAAAAGGGATGAGACCTGGGGCGGGTGGTTGAGACCCCGGTCGGGTGGTATATAGCCTGGGGGAGCTGGCGCGGGGCCTGGGTCAACTTGTGGGGCCCCGGGGCGGGTGGTACCTTTTAGACCTGGGCAGCTGGGGATATAGCCGAAACGGCTGGTATGTAGCCTGGGTCGCGCATGTGAACCTAGGTCAAACTTATTGGGGGTGGGGCTTTTGGGATTAGACCCCGGGGGAGCCCGGTATTGGGGGTGGGCCCCGCTTGTTTTAGAACCAGATCAGCTGGGGTTTATGGGGCCTAGGGCGGGTGGTATATTAGCCTAGGTCAGCTGGTTTTGGGCCTAATTAAAACTGGTATTATACCTAGGGCAGCGGTATAAACCTAAGGGTTTCTTTATTAGCCTAGGTCGGGTGGTATGTAGCCTAGATCGCTGGTATGTAATCTAGATCCAAACTGGTTTTGGAGACCTGGGGCAGCTTTTTTAACCTAATCCCCCTGGTTAAAAGTAGACCCCAGGTCCGGGTTTTTGTGGGGGTGGTCGGGTGGTATGTAGTCTGGGGCGGGTGGTATTAGATCTGGGGCGGGTTTGGTTTTGGCCTAGGTCAAAAAGGTATATAACCTGGGGCGCTGGTTTTTAACCTAGGTCGGGTGGTAAAATAACCTGGGGCGCTGGTATGTAGACCAAAATGGCTGGTATGGGGGCCCAGATCCCCCTGGTTTTATGGGCCTAGGTCGGGTGGTATGTAGACCCCAGGTCCGGGTGGAAAATGGGGCCCGGGTCCCCGCCGGGATAGAAACCCAGGTGGAACTCTGGTGAACGGATTAGAGTTCAGGCTCTATTCGGGGGCCCTGTTTCCCGGTTGGGTCATTAATTTTGTTTTGTCGAAAGCATCAGTGGCGGCTCGTCATTAGGGCCAGAGGGCCGGGCTCACCAAAAATAATATGTAACGCGTCTTTATTATTTAATAAATTAAAATATAACCTAACCCAAAGCCATGTTTTTCCCGAAAATTTGTGTCTGGCCCACCAACAAAAACGATCACGAGCCGCCACTGGAAAGCATAAAAAAAATCCTACCTGAAAAGTTTTGTGCGACTGCGCTAGCTCATGCGGACATTAAACCCCACAGGCACATGTCGTCTCCATCATAAAAAGCGATACTACAGGTAGTAAGGGCAGTTAATAAAATGTGTAGGTAGACCTACAGATTATCTTAGCAGTGATGCCAATTCATATAGATACCAGTTCACTCACTACTTCACTTATTCCTCTCGCTCCTCGTGGAGCATAAGGCCTCAACAGTTGCTCGCCACTCTTCTCGGTCTCTGGCTTTTCTCTTTATGGTCTCCGAGGAAAGTTCAGCACTCTTCTGTTCCTCAAGAAGACTTCGTCTCAGTCTGTTTAAGGCGTCATTTTCGTTTTCCTTCCGGGTTCCAGTCAATGCTTCTCTAGTGATACTCGACTGTGTTTTCCGTAGGGTATGCCCGATCCATGCCATTTTTCATCTTGACCTGAACCATCTTGACCTGAGTTGCTGTTCGGTTCTTATTCACAGGTCTGTGTTTGTAACTCTATCATACCACCTCAGTCTGCCAACGTTACCATTTTCGTCCACATCACACTCTACAGAAACTGCATAAAGTATGTTCTTACTATAGTAAATGAAGAAGTCAAGGCGATGGTGGATGAATATACTCAGGATGGTAATGCTGTGATATATACACTGATGGTTCAGTGATTCGAGACAAGCGAAGTGCATGTACATTTGCTTCGAGCTGGAGATGCTATACTGTCAAGGAGGACAGCAACGTCTTTGTTTTTACAAGTAGCCTTGCATTTAGAGGAATGTTGCCAGAAGAGAATGAAAGGAAGACCACGAAGACGTTGGGTGCAAGATGTCATTGACGATCTGGGAATGACTGCAGCTGATGCCGGTCAACAACTTGCATATAATAGAGAGTTTCTAAGGACTTCTGTCATTGGAGACAAGTTCGGAAGGACAAGCTACTTGATGATGATGAGCCTTACAATGGAGATCAAAGCGGTAGCTATGACTTTGAACTGGTTGAGTACACAATAACTCACGCATGCGTATTTACTGAAGAAATCGATGAACATGCTCAAAAGAATTCCATTCAGACTGGCTGTAAAGGCAGAGGACTTGTCACATTTAGCTGCATAATTACCATCTAACTTTTATTGTTTTACCAGTGAAGCGGAAGTGCAAGGAAATTAGCGTGTAGGTCATCTGTTTGATACAACAGTGGTCAGGAAATGACCAGTCTATAGATAGCGCTGATATCTTCAATACCATAAAAGAAGCGGGTCGTATCTTAAAAAAACTTTAAAACATTAAAAACATTTATAATAAATCTACATCTCTATCCAGAATGACGAAGATAAGTGTGAAAATGGGAACTGCCAGACACAAACACTTTGTTAGAGACCTGAGACATTTAATTCATCAACACAGAACGGGTGTAAATAGTCGTTATCATCATCATCAAGTGCTTGTCCTTCCGGAACTGGCTCCCATGACAGCATTCCTTAAAAACTCTCTGTACTATACAAGTTGGCCGGCATCAGCGGTCATTCTCAGATCGTCATGACATCCTGACCCATCGTCTTCTAGGTCTTTCTCTCGTTCTTCTTCCAGGCACCATTCCCTCCTAAATTAATTTCTCAAGGCACTCATGTCCTTGATGTGTCGAAATATTTAATTTTCCTTGTTTTATGCTTTGTAATAGCTAACTCTTTAATATACGACTGTTGCAGAACAGAAGCGTTTGTTCTTTTCTCTGTCCATGATATTCTAAGTACTCTTCTGTAGCTTTTGCGTTCAAACGCATTAATGATCTTCTCTGCCGCTTTGTGAGTGTTCCATAATAGTCGTTATAAAAGTTAAGTTAATTGCATATCCTTTACGGATTTGCAATCCCCATTTTTTTAAGCTGTTTGTGATTTTTCAACATTACTATGTTCGTAGCTTGCCATTGCTTTCTGAAAAAGTGGTGACATCGTCCTTTGTAAATCCACGTGAAAAAATTTTTAGCCAAATTGTCCAGCGTGATTCGAACTCAAAACGTCGGGGTTAGACCGAGTCACAACACCTAACACAGACCCCACATAGTCGTTATCACTAAATATATTGGTGAGATCAGACCCTTTAAATCTGCCCGGGTGATGTGATAAAAGATTTCACTAATAGTTAATCTCTTCTAAATAAAAAAGAAGAAAAAATTGAAAAAAGGGGAAAATAAGATCACAAATGGGAATGAACAATGAGGATTTGTCAAAAAAACACTTTTTGCAAAATATAATCCCTTAACAACAATGAGGATTTGTCAAAACAAAAACAATTTCAACATGATTTAAAAAATCTACAAAAATTTTTAAAAAGGGTTTGTCAAAAAGGGGCAAAAAACACTTGCAACATATATTACAAAATGAGGTTGTCAAAACAAAAACACTTGCAATATATCTACAACAATGAGGTTTGTCAAAACAAAATATTCAACATATATCATATATCTACAACAAGGGGGGTTTGTCAAACAAAAAACTTCCCAAAACATATATCTACAACAATGAGGTTTGTCAAAAAAAAAACGAAAAAACATATATCTACAACAATGAGGTTGTCAAAAAAAAACACTTAACTTTATATATCTACAACAATGAGGTTTGTCAAAAACAAAAACACTTCAATATATTTTCTACAACAATGAGGGTTTGTCAAAAACAAAAACACTTCAAACATATATCATATATCTACAACAATGAGGGTTTGTCAAAAACAAACAACATTACAAACAATATTCACCATATTTTCTTCTACAACAATGAGTTTTCAAAAACCAAAACACACAATTTTAACATAAAATAACATATATCTACAAAATGAGGGTTTGTAAAAAACAAAAACATTCAACATATATCATATATCTACAACAATGAGGTTTGTCAAAACAAAAACATTTTGAACATATATCATATATCTACAACAATGGGTTTTGGGTCAAAACAAAAACACTTGCAACATATCATATATCTATTTCCCCTACACAATTCAAAATGAGGTTTGTCAAAAACAAAAAACACTTGCAACATATATCTACAAAATGGGGGTTTGTCAAAAGAAAAAACACTTTGTAAATATATCTACAACAATGAGGTTTGTCCAAAAAAAAACAAAAACACTTAATATATATCTACAACAATGAGGGTTTTCAAAACAAACATTTTAACATATATCATATATCTCAACAATGAGGTTTGTCAAAACAAAACACTTGCAACATATATCATATATCTACAACAATGAGGTTTGTCCAAAAACAAAAAAAAACTTTGCAACATATATCATATATCTACAACAATGGGGGTTTGTCAAAAACAAAAACACTCAACATATATCTATATCTACAACAATGAGGGTTTGTCAAAAAAAAACACTTACAACATATATCATATTCTACAACAATGGGTTTGTCAAAACAAAAACACTTGCTCATAATCATATATCTACAACAATGGGTTTGTCAAAACAAAAACTACTTACAAACCAAATATTTATCATAAACCTTACAACAATAAAAGAGGTTGTCAAAACAAAAACACTTGCAACATATATAAAATATTTATCTTCTACAACAATGAGGGTTTGTCAAAAACAAAAAACTTGCAACATATATATTACAACAATGAGGTTTGTCAAAAACAAAAACACTTCTAATCATATATCTACAACAATGAGGGGGGGTTTGTCAAAACAAAAACCCCAACATATATCATATATCTACAACAATGAGGTTTTGTAAAAAACAAAAACACTTTTACAACAAAATATAAACATTAAAATATATCTACCAACAATGAGGTTTGTCAAAAACAAAAACTTGCAACATATATCATATATCTACAACAATGAGGGTTTAATTAAAACAAAAACACTTTATTATTTGACCCCCTTATATATCATATATCTACAACAATGAGGTTTGTCAAAAACAAAGAACAACTTTACAACATATATTCATATATCACAAACAATGAGGTTTGTCAAAAACAAAAACACTTGCAACATATATACATAATATTGCAACAAAATTGAGGGTTTGTAAAAAAAACACCCAAAACAAACTTGCAAAAAAACCTTATATATCATATATCTACAACAATGCGGGTTTGTCAAAAAACACTTAACAACTTTTTAAAAATGTCGGAATATATCTGGGCCCAACAAAAAATTGCCGAGGTTTTCAAAACAAAAACCTTCAACATGTATATAAATATTCTCAACAATGAGGTTTGTAAAAAAAAAACACTTGCAAAACATATATCTACAAAGCTTTTAAAAAAAGTTTCATTCAAAACTAAAAAATTGCAACATTAATCATATATCTCAACAATGAGGTTTGTCAAAAAAACACTTCACAATATTTTTCCTCCTTTTCTAAACAACAATGCGGGGTGTCTCGGTACCTAAACTTAAGTGCTCGTCTTTAGGTGCCAAAGGTAACCGGTTCGCTCCTCGTGGAGCCATCGGAATATTTTCCTTAGATCCTATCTCAATGTAGTTTAGAACGAGTTCAGTCCTATCGGAGAGGACGATAAACTACTCATATGTTAAATTTCAGCCCAAAGAACCCTAGCGGGCCCAAAATCGAGAAGAGCAGGCTGGAAAGCCACACCGGAAAAAATTCATTAGAAAAATTAAAAATAAAACTACTCAAAATATCTTCATGATCTTCAAAGTACATTGGGATACTCCAGAGATCGTACTTTCTGAGATCTTCCTTTTAGAAAAAAGATCGACACACATTTTTACTCACCAAAGTGCAATGATGATTTCTATCAATTAATAATTACAGTAAGAGTCTAATACAAATTCACTAGAAATAATAACAATCTATACGTTTTTTGTACAATTTAAACCCGATTTTGGTATCAACAAAATTATAAATTTCCCAGAATGTTATAGAACCTACAACCTAAGCAGACATTTAGAAACATTAATACTATATATTTACAATACCCCTAGCTTTATATTAGGTTAACAAAGGAAGATTTCTATCAAAACAAAAGTGAGTTAGCCAAGAATATGTGATCCCCCTGGATTCCTTCTCTAAAGTGGATACATTCTGAAATCGAACATTTCTGGAATAAAATATAATAGGAATAGAGGAAAGAAAAAACAGGCATAATAAATAATTTAAGATATGGTGACGCAATTTTATTAGTATAAACAAAATGAAATACATCTCGAAAACTAGTTCATATTGTGATAACAAAAGTAAAAACAACTAAGTCTTGAATAGAAAGAAGCTGAAAGTTATGGTCATAAAAAAGAAGCGTTATCCATCAAAACACAGCATCAAAGTAAATGGGATGCTGCTAAGACAAGTCCATCAATTTAACTCCCAGGAACTCTGGCAACAACAGATGGAAAATGTATCAGAAATAACGAAAATAATAGGTAAAGGAAAAAATTATTTCAGAAAACAAATTACAGTATATGCAAGTAAATAAAAGGTTTCAGTGGAAGTCGAAACAGGTTCAACATTTTAACTGAAAGTCGGTACAGAAGACAGACTTTTTGTAGATCGATGATCACACGTTAGTCGGCATGGCATGATGCTACTGAGGGAAAAAGGCATGTGACATTTAGCTGTCTGCTACGTATATGACTTAGTGGTCGTTTTGGGCCACCCCTGGGTATGGAATGCATATGAGCAAAATCAATGTATTTAAAACGAAAATCGATGTGTGCAATTTCCTTCAAAGTGTTTCGTTGGGCAGATAATAAAAGAAAAAAAACCCGTTTATACATATTGTTATCACGAAGTGTACTTTTCTTTCTTTCTTTTCTTCAATCCTGTTTTGTCTCACAGCGTTAGGATAAGAAAGATTTAAACTAACCCTTTGTGTGTGCTTCCAAATAGTGTCTTTCGTCGCTTCTGTTATCTCTGAGGGCCACCTTTTGCGTGACCAGCTATTGTTTGTTTCCATTGTTTAAGTATCATTCCTCTTTAGTGCACTGTCTGTTGGTAATCTGCTATTTTGGGCCAAACCATTTAATGTTGTTTCTTTATGATCTATACTGATGGTTGTACCCACTTTTTTCCCTGATGTCTTTATTTCTAAACCGGTCTCTTCTTGTTTAGAGCTTCATTCTGTGTGAACATTCATCTCTGTCGTGACTAGTTTCTTCTATCATTTGATGTCAGCGTCCAGGTTTAGCACTGATAGCATAATGTGTGAGAAAGATTGTTTGAACATTGCTCTTTTTTTGTTCATGGTGACGTGTGCATTTTAAAATTGCCCATGTTAACGAAGTGCATATATATAACTAAAAATAAATTCAAACACACCATAAAACATTTAAAATGATATTTAGGAGGCTAATTAATTTGATTAACTTTCCTAAGGTCTTCAGCTTTATTCATCCTCAAATAGTTTGTCCTGAGCAAAAGTTTGCCGCTCTAATAGTCCTCGAATTTCTCTCTCTCATAGTCAGATGTTTCACCACTGCAGCCTCTTTCATAACCATCAGTTACATCTGAATACATCCTCTTGTGTTCTTTTTTCTTCCTCTATTTTCAGTGGTACTTCTTCTAATGTCTTCTCTAATTTGTGTCTCTTTTTTGTGTCCAAAATAATTCAACTTCCTCAATCTATTTGTAGCATCAGTCAATTTTTTTTTGATTTTTTAGTTTCTTTCTGGATCCCAAACTTTTGTTCCTCTCTCTGTCCATAGGACTTTCTGAACACTTATATTCAGAAACACATATACGTTTTCTACTGCCTTATTAAATGTCCATGTTTAATATGTTGCACTGGGAAAAATGATGCTCTTAGTATTCCATCTTTATAAGTTTTAAATAAAATAAAACTTTATTAGTTATGTATATTTTGTTTTTATTCTGGATGCTATGTCATCTATCACACATTTATCAACTTTTTCTTAGGCAGTTGAAATATACACAATCTTAAGTTTGATGTTTGGTCTCTTTGTATACAAACATCATACAACAAATTTACTTATCAAGAGAAAAAACATCAAAGAACTGATTCTCTCAAGACATATCAAGATAAAGCAAATTTATTTTCAAGTGAGATATTGCAGGACATCTTTGGCTCATGGTTTTATGTTGAATTTTGGAAGTATAAGTTTGTTTCAAAACAAAATGAATCAGTCAATTAATCAATAAGAATCATGGTTATAAGAGGTTCCAACTTCACTGAACGGTCACCCATTGCTCCCTTCTGTGTCGAAAATCACGAATGCTAACAACGAAATATTTCCCTTTTGAACTAATTTCAGAATGAAACAACCGCTTTCGCCGAAGCAACATGCCGCCCTAAATCATATGGCCCTCGCTAAGTACAACACAAAACTGTTCATCACTTGAATTGAATTCTTGTCGAGGGAAAATCAATCGACAAAATCCAGCTTTCTGCACGGCAATATAACTGCTAGGCGGGTAGACTTGTCGTCTACCGCGTCCGCCATTTTCTAAATACACACAATAAAACCCGGTTATTTGCAAAAACATTCCATGTAACAGGACGCTCACAGCGTTGCTCGCACTAATCGGGAGCTCGGCAAAAGAAACCGGAAAATACCCGCAAACATGGCGAAAATGCGCTAGAAAAATCGTGTTCAGAATCAAACAGTTCTGACTCTGAATGACCCTCCCGCATTCCAATTGCTGGCCGATTTTTCAATCATTAAAAATAAACCATGAACCGTTTTGGATCGAAAGTTGGCTGTAATGCCTTCAAAAGTTCTTTACCTGCCTAGTCGGTTGGATCATCGGCAACAGTAGACGCTGCACGGGCTTTTCTTTTGTCCACGTCCTGTTTCCCTCACAATTGTATCCTTATCTCTCTTTTCTTTCACTCTCTCATTCACCTCAAAATGGTTTCCAACAGAATGGCATATTTCATAATTGGGATATATTATTGAGCAGTTCCTTTTTAACCTAGTTATTGATATACTTTCATGTTTATCACATTTTGTAATCTTCAATTTTTTTCCCCCATCTGCTTTTTCATTGTCAAGTTTTCCCCTCCACAAAAATGAGATGAAGAAACCTTTTTATCCTCAAAGCAGTGGCGGCTCGTCATTAGGCCAGTGGGGCAGGTCACCAAAAATGTGTAACGTGTTTATTATTTAATAAATTAAATTATAACCTAACCAAAGCCATGATTTTCCCGAAATTTGGTCTGGCCCCACCAACGAAAACGATCACGAGCCGCCACTGCCTCAAGGTATATTGGGTAACACGGGGTTAGCGATATTTTTAGGATCGACACAATGAGGGATGGGGTCCAATATCACGTTGGTGCCTTTACTTCGAACTATTTTTCCTTGGGGCCCAATTGAAAGGGGCTGGAGTCGACCCTTTTAAAAAAGCTCACTACGGTCGGAAGACATATTTGTCCAACCCTGTAGAGTGACCGGACCACTAATGTCAAGAAGGGGGTTTTTACAACTTTGCTGCAATTTTTTCTGTTACTCTCTTTTTTTCCTTTTCTTCATAAATTTTTTTGATAAATTGCATGTCAACTATTTTGATCGAAGGTTCTATTTCTTTTGTGTAATTGTTTTTTTTGTTTTAAGAATATTGAATTTATTGGTCTAATTCCCTTTGACGTAGATTGCGGAGCAGGAAATGAAGAATATTTTCGAATTTGAAATTGATTAAGCCTTTTGGTCGAACGATGATTTTGGTGGTGGTTGTTTTTGTTGTTTTTTTGCAATTTCCCCATTAAAAATTTTGCGTTTTTCTCGCTATTTTATTATTTTGCTGGGAATATTAGCTGTTCAACTTTCTTGTTAATTACTATTTTTGGGCTTCCGAACTATTTTGGACTCCGAACTATTTTTGGACTTCCCAACTATTTTGGGCTTCCAGGGAAATTGAAATATTTTTGGGACTATTTTCTTCCGAATTTTTCCATTTTCCCAGACTATTTTTGTTAAAATTTTTTTGTTCCATTTTATATTTTTAACCCCCTTCTCGGACTATTCTGTTTTTTTAAAAACGCCTATTTGTTTTCTACAACGTCTTTGATGAAAAATGATAATAAAAAAAAATCAAGACAGACTCAAACATCTCCCAGAAAGCTGCAAAATTATTTTCTCAGATGCACCTGTCCCACACAAGGGACTAAGGGACGCAAATTATATCGTTCTTGTCAGAAAATTATATTTCCCTTTTTTTTTTCCCGATCCAAAGCCTAGCTTTTCAACTTTCGCTCCGGTGCAACACTATAAATCTGGGAATTTGTGGTTTTCCCCGCATCCAGATTGAACCCACACAAAAGGATAGTCTATCCATGAGTCCATCGAGCTACGACACACTGGGCAGACGGGCATATTTCCATTTAAAAATGATCAAATTGTCTAAAGAACGAAATAAACAAAAACAAAGTTAAAAAATAAAATTTCCTTTTCATTTGAGGGAAATTAGGATCGTAGTCATTTTCCTTTAGCACCGCTGAGGTGGGAAGACCAATTCCTTTCCTCACTGTAGAACGTCGCGTTGGGGTTTACCCCAACCCTCTTGTGTCCCAAATCGACAGACGAACCATACGTTACGATAATACGTCCCACAGAAAAGGTCTATAAAGAAAAAAAACTTCATTTACAAACAGATAGATTTGAAGAACATGCAGTCATCAAAAAAAAGAGTGTGCCTTTATTTGAAACTAATACGTAAGAAATGTATGTCTATCATCTGCGCAGTACATTCTTCTAGTCTTCTTCTTCTTTTTCTTCTTTGAACGCTCTATATCGACCAGTTCTTAACCACTCTGTGTGATTTGTATGTGATCTGAGACTGACATTGGTTTTGCCTAAGTAAGAGCCAGTCTCGATTTTGCAAGCTTTTTATTTTTTGGGGGGCTTTCTCACCCTCACTCAGTGCCTCTTACGACATGATTGCGGTCAGTGTTTACTATTCTTCTCCCTTGTGAGTCCCTGCAATACACAGGGGAAATTTCTATCAACTTCATAAACTAAAATAGCTCGTAGATGGATGGAAATCCTACAGCTGAAATTCGAACGAACGAAAAAAAAAA
Source organism: Arion vulgaris (assembly GCA_020796225.1). Taxonomy (NCBI): domain Eukaryota; kingdom Metazoa; phylum Mollusca; class Gastropoda; order Stylommatophora; family Arionidae; genus Arion; species Arion vulgaris. Next base: position 50,190 of record JADZMA010000134.1, read on the forward strand.
CCACACGCAGAAACAAACATAACTTATTTTATGAATGACTGTCTGGTTTATAACTCGAAGCCAAAAGTACACGAAAAGCCAGAGAGTAGCAATCAATAGATTCCCGGGCATCAGAGCAAGTCTGTTGAAGATATATCACAATCTGATTCAAAATTTCTACATGAAAAGACGAAATGAGTGTGTACAAACATATATTCTTCAAAACAGCAACATTTCACAAATAACTCGAGTTCCTAACGTTTAATGATTTCATGAAGTTTGTCTACCCAAGGCCCGATTAATGGAACAAATTTAAAAAAGAAAACAATGGTTGATAACATTATATGAAAGTGGTCAAGGGCAAAAGAAAAGAAATGATTAGGATTATTAAATAATAAAAAAAAAGAAAAAAGCAAGAGGGGAAAATTGCTATTACAGACGTGTATAATTTTTTATTATATCAGAAGACAGTAATACAGTGCTACATAGAACCAATACGGACATACGGATACGAGTTAGGGACAATACACACAGATGAACAAGTTGGGTCAGAATGAGAGCCATACAGAGCTACATAGAACCAATACTGACATACGGATACGAGTCATGAACAATAAACAAACAGATCGAAAAATCTCCGGGGCTGCAGGATATGATTTTCAGAAGAATGATGAAAATCCGATGGACTGCTAAAATGACTAATGTGGTATTGCTGAATGATGTCAAAAACAGAGAAGTTTATCATCAATATAAGAAAGAGGCAGTCATAATTTTTCGGGCATGTGATGAGAAAGGGAGGTTTAGAACACATTGTAACAACTAGTAAAATCGAGGAAACAGAGACAGAGGAAGACAGATAGATGAAAAATGTTGGATAGTCTTACGTCTGGCACGGAAGATGGTCAACATCTGAGTTGATAGCAAACACCAGAGACAGAGATTAGTGAAGATAAATGATAGCCTGCGCCAGACGGTACGGTACCTGATGATGATGATAATTTTTGAAGATGTGTATAGTCTTGTAAAGAGAAAGTATTCGGATTCCATACTATAGACAAGGTTGAAGAAATGTATAGTCTTGTAAAGAGAAAGTATTCGGATTCCATACTATAGACAAGGTTGAAGAAATGTATGTCTTGTAAAGCCAGGAGTATTCGATTCCATACTATGACAAGGTTGAAGAAATGTATAGTCTTGTAGAGAAAGTATTCGGATTCCATACTATAGACAAGGTTGAAGAAATGTATAGTCTTGTAAAGGAAGTATTCCGAATTTCATACTATAGACAAGATTGAAGAAATGTATAGTCTTGTAAAGAGGGAAAGATAGTTGAGAGTCCATGTTGTAGACAAGAGTGAAGAAATGTATTGCACATGATAAGCGGAGATTGATTGAGCGATATGACCATCATTATTACATTTCCGTGAGTAACCATGTATGCTCTGATCTCTTTCTTACTCAGGAAGATCTCAGCGACACTGCACAAATTCCTAGCAGCGAGGATCCTAGTGTAATTTAAAGAACTTGAAAATATTTTGTAGGAAATAAAAAAAAATTGTCTAATGAATTTTAACCAGGCAGCGCTTTCGTATGCTCTACGACTGTGAACTATCATGTATGTCAGTTATGTGCTCAGCTTGAACACTAGAAAGAAACTGCGATAGAGTGGATAAATTGTATTAATGCAATGTGTAACATATCACTGTAAGAGAGGAATACAAAAGAGCAAACATGTACATAAATTAGCAAGTAAATAATTAAAGTATCCATTTCGCAGTGTGTGACATGTTAGGAAATATGGTGTTAGGTCCGTTTGCTTCTTTCACCAACAGCACACGATGTGTAATGTGTTCAATATCATGTCGGTTCCCTTTATTTCCAAGCCTGTCTCTGGTATCAAATGAGGCCTGTTCGATTTGAGAAAAATTCATATAATCATCATCATCAAATAGCTTGTCCTGAGCAGAACTTTGCACACCATCAGTCCTCCGAATTTCTCTCTTTTCTCTCATAGCCTTTGCAGTCGTTCAAACCATCAGTTACATCCTGAATCCATCTCTTATGGTCTTCCTCTTGTTTTCTTTGCCGATGCTCCTTCCATGATGGTCGTCTCTAGCCCTTCGTGTCTTTTTCTTCAGCTTCTTCACCTTTCAACTCCTAATGGAGCACAGGTCTTCAACAAACTTCTTCCAGCTCTTCCTCTCTCTTGCCATCCCTTCCAATCCTTTCCATGTTTTACCTATTATTTTACCTATCAGCCTCCAGCTCTCTTCTCCGTGTCTGTCTAGGTATTCTCCTACTCCTCTTTCCCTGCAGGTTTCCAAACAGTGTCTGTCTTTCATTGATCATTTTTGTATATGTCCAAAAATCTTCAATTTTATCTTTCTTATTTGTAACATCAATGAGTTTTCTTTGATTTTGAGTTCTTTCTGGATA